>APFE030290031.1:50728-161901 GCA_000404065.3 Pinus taeda
TTAAAGAAGGTTATAGGTGATAAGCTCCCAGTTCAAACAATATTGCCAGAACTTGACGAGGAAGGAAAAATTATATTGAAACCAGAAGCAGTCACAGAAGCAAGAACTCAACAGCTACGAAATCGATCAATTTCGGAGTATCTCATCAAGTGGAAGAACTTATCTATTGAAGATTCCACATGGGACGATGAGAATTTTATACAGAAGCATCGAGAAATACTCAAGCGTTGAGGACAAAATGTTTTTGAAGGAGAGGGGCATGTTATGTCCTTATAATACTAGTGATTACCCCATTACTATTGTAGTTGTATCCCTTATTAATATTGTTGTGCCCCTATTGGCCCCATATTGTTATTACTGTGCCCCATAGAATCCCTCTATTGTTATTTTTGTGCCTTTATATTATTATTGTTAGGTTGGCTGGGTTATATTGTGACTCCTTAGACACCTATATATAGAAAGGAGGTTTTGTAATTTGAATCATCAAAGAATCATTGATTTGTGTAATGTAAAGGAGGTTGCCCCTCAAAGAGGTTGAATTTTAAGGCGTTGATCTATCTTTTCTATCTTTTTGTGAGTTCGTTTCATAACACACGAATCATCTCAAAGCAATCACAAAATTCATTGAGATGAGGGAAACAATGGGAATACTGACCATGAAGATCACGCAAGACACAAGGGTGATTTGTTCGAAGCATCTTGAGTTTCTTAGGTGGGACCAGTAAGTTAACATGGACTTCTAGGATATTCCACTCAACGAACGACGATGACTTCTTCAAATCAACCGATTCATTCTCACAGGTACATCACCTAGCAAATATTAAGCTGGGACCAGGGAAAATGGAGCAATTAATCCAATACAAGATGTAAAGGCTTCAATTAGTGCCACTGGACTTGTTGAGTATTGCACCAGTCATCCAGCAAACATCGCAAAGCACAGAGTAGGAGAAAAATTTTGAGGCAGTTGAGACAAGAGAGAAGGCAAAGGAACAGTTGGACATAGATGTTCACATTGATACAATATTGTTCAAAGAATGCGAACAGTTTGATCAACAGGTTTAAGGTCAGAGTAATACCCAAACTGTTATTACACTAGAATCTCCCTTAAAGCAAGAACCCCTGATTCATGAGCCTGTGATTGATAGACCATCTGATGTGGACTCACCCCTAAAGTAAATCGAGGTAATCCCCTAGCATCCTTTGTCAGATATTACACTCAGCATAGAAGAGATTCCATTATTGGATGTGTTTTATAGCCCTAAACACAGAGTTGTGGTCAAAAGGTAGCGGAAAAAGAGAAAGATAGATAAAGTATCAGCAATAGTTTGTCAAAGTGAATCCATGAATATCATTTGGAGAGACTCAGAAGTTAATCCCTCTAAGGACTTGACAAAATTATCTCAGTTTGTAGGATCATATACATCTGCAATGACTGATAAAGCAACCGAAGTTAATCAATTACTCAAAGAAAAGGATTAGAGGATTAAACAACTAGAAGAATAGTTAAGGGAGGAAAAACAGAGGATTGATCAGCATGCTATTGAAAGACAACAACACCTATCTTAGGAATTTGAACAACTGAAATTGGCACATCATGAAGAGATCAAGTCTAAGTATGAGCAAAAAAATCAGCTACAACTCTCAATAGATCAATTTAAAGACAATCCCAAAATTGAAGAGTTTAAAAAGGAAGCCTTAGAAGTAAATAATTTTTTATCTCAACAGCTAACCCAACATTGCCAAAACATAGCTCTTATTCATCCACTATGTATCAAAACCAACACACTGATAGATCAAGAAGTTAATTCAAAATTGGAATTTGAAGATGTGGATGACAAGATTACAAGTTACATCTCTTGGCAGAACACAGGAAAGGGAAGGGCTACTAAATCACCAGTAATTGAAGAATCTCACAAAGATATATTATTTTCAAAATGGGAGACACAACTAATCAAAGTAGAAAGATTAACTTCCAGGGCCAGGGTAGTGAGGAATAATATCATTGAACTGATTAATGATAACTTACACAGTGCCAGTTTAATTTTTGAATGTTCCCCAGAAAACCTTCCAAAATAAAAGGTGTTAGAAAAACAATGCAAGTAAGATTTGAATACTAGGGAGTAGAAAATAAAAAAATTAAAAAGATTCAATTGGGGTGCACATTCGTTCTACTTGGTCAAATAACATAGTCAACAAATGACAATCAAATGTCTCACTCATGTAGCTGATCGCATGATACCCAAACTCTCAGATGCAGTGTACACATGTCAGCTGCATGCTAGGATGAGTCATCCACTAGAAGTCCAAACTCTGCTTGAGATTTTTCAATTAAAGCCACAGGGGGATGAATCATAAAGACCCTTTCATGTCATTTTAGAAAGGGTCCTAAAATTGTATTAAATTAGATTTAAGAAGATAACACTTCTGCACTTTTGGATTTATTTTTTTTAGAAGATAAGGATCAGGGTTCAAACTTGTTATAAAGGAGAATTCAAGAGGACTTGCATTTCTATATCTTTTTGGAGTTTTCAGAAATATGAAGAACGAACCAGACTATTATTCTCATATCAGGATTCAAATACATATGGTACTTTTATCAAATGTCTCTTTGTTACATGTTATACAAATAAACAATCTTTTTGATTCGATATTATTATTATATGTGAATGTTCATACAGTTCTGCATTACATCACTTTTGAGTAAGTTGGAATTGGTATTCTATAAGCACATATGCTAACAATTGATGTTATTATAAAATGCAATATGTTTTATATCACTTTGTGATCATCATGCAGGCTTAAATTTTTGTAGTCAAGTGACTGATCTTTATTAGCATTTGATTACCAGGCATCATTATAAATCACATTGTTATTGTATTACCCAGGTTATTTATATAGATTTATTTGTATATTTTCATAAATTTACAACTCAAACCATCTATCACCTCATTATATACTCAAAACACGCATTCATCAAAACACATTTGATTGGGAAATTGATCCCATATTATCCAGTCAGAGCCACCATCCCAAACAGAAAAGGAGTTGTATTAAGGGCTGGACCGGGTGGTTATCCCCAATGTTGGTGCAACAATTTTAGAGGCATCAACATTTTTGGTGCTAGAAGGAGGGCCTAACTATGAATGGAGAGTAAATCTAAATCTACAGGCCATTCTAAGAGTAAAACCCCCTCACCATCACCTCCAAGTTCTCCCTCCCATTCCAAATCTCCTATTCCCAAGCGAGAAGTTTAAAAGAAAAATACAGAACCCACTGTTGAAATCCTACACAAACCAAACATTACTCCTTCTCAAACCCCTGAAGTACAATCTTTGATCCACAAATTTCACGGGATTTCAATTTCTCAAGCAGAGTCTGAGTTACCCCAAGGTAGTGTCACTTCCCAGTTTATCCCATAACAACCATTAAATAGAGCAAAGAGTGAAAAACTTGGAATCCCTCCAATTTAATTCCCTCTACCAAGTCGAAAAAGGGCTAGGAAGACACCATCAGAATTTGACAGCGAGATTCTTTCATCATCATCCATACCATTGCAATTTCACACACCCGCTTCTCAACTCTAGATCATAGTCCAATCAAGTACAGGAGATTCAACATCCTCTACCCAATCACTTTCAACTGCTTCTTCACCCTCTTCTACTAATATCTCAAAATGGCACATAATCAACCTCAACCAAGACCATGGACCAATCCAGGAGCTGTGGCAATGCTTGCCCCTTTGACACAATTGCTAGCTCATTTCGAAAAATGGTTGCCTAAATTCAATCTTGATAATGGCGAGTTAGTAGAGGAACATATAAGTAATTTCAAGTTGTCCATTAATTTGAATGCAGTAACAAAAGAGGATGCAGTGGTAAGGTTATTCCCATATACATTACAAGGAGCAGCTGGATCATAGTACTTCTCATTACCATCAGGCTCGATTAATAGCTGGGATACTTTTCAAGAGAAAATTTTAACTAAATTTGGAGACGATAGGTCTACAACAACTATGATAAATGACCTATCCAATTTGAAAGCCGAACCCAAAGAACCCATTAAGAACTTCAATTCACATTTCAATAAGTTATTGAATAAAATAGCTACGACAACCAAGCCTAGTGAGGAGGTCCAAAATGAATGGTACATTTCTGCGCTACCTTCAAACACAGCTATCTTTATTAATAGAGCTACTAAACCAACATTAGTAGAAACTATAAAAGAATTAATAACTGTTGAAAAACTGTACCATAGCCTTAGAAAGGAAAAATGCACTAGAGGTGAGAAAATACACAAAAGTAACCTTTAGAGAGGGATCAAAGAAGAAAGTAACCAAAGATCCATGTGACATGGAAGGCTTGCAAAAAGTTCTTAAAACTATGTCCAATGAAATGGTAGAAATTAAAAAGCAGGTTGTTGAAACCTCATCAAAAAGACCATTTACGAATTTTGAAGAAAATCAGGAAACTGATCCTAAACCACCAAATGCTATATCAAATGCAGAATTTGATTTAGATGATGAAGAAGAAGAAGATACAGCTTTATCAGCTAATGAAACAGATGAAGAAGAATAGTTGAATGTCATGGAATGTGGGACTTTATTTTTCCCAACTCTGATAATGAAAGTGAACAGGAAGCCTTACCAGTAAACACTAGAAGTAAGAGTGTTATAGAACCTAATCAGTCAACTCAAAAGAAGAAAAACTCAAATCCTGTTACTAAAGAGAAATCTCCCGCGAAGAAAACTCCAATTTTATCTCCTCAAACAAAATCATCTTTGTTTAATCCTCCATCATCATCAAAGACTCTAGTAGTTTTAGATCCGATGGATTATAACATAGTTGAAGATATGAAGAAGACTCGAGCAAATATTTTCTCTACATGAACTTAGTAAGCTTAAACATCAACAAAATTTGTTGCTTTAGGAATTAAATGAAGTGCCTTCTTCTCCTCTTCCAACTAGTGTATTATCCAAGGTTGCCAGAGGATCAGGTAAGCCACCATCTGATGCCATTTTAATGGGAGATAGATCAAATTCTCATAATCCTCCTTTTCTTTTGACTTATGAGATCTACAATATAAACTTGCATAACTGCTTGATTGATTCAGGGGCTTCATCAAATATAATGCCAGCATTAGTTTGCTCCAAATTAAATATTGAACCCCAGAAATATGTAGTTCATATTGTTGAGTTAGATCGGACTAAGGTTTAAGCTTTAGGAGAAATAAATTTAGTTACTATTAGACTATCTAATCATCTAAGGGTTGTTCAAATAATTGATATATTGGTTGCTAACATCCCTGATATTTATGGTTTAATCCTTAATAGATATTGGTCTGAAAAGATCCATGGTTATATTTCAACGGATTGGTCTCACATGTGGCTTCCTTATAATGGGAAGCCAAATTAAACCAGAATCGACCATGAAAAGCATCTTACACACACAATAACTAAATTTGAAGAAGAAAATGAACCAGTAGCCTTCAATAATAATATTCTTGGTAACTATTTGGCTGAATCATTTTTTGGGAACTTCACTGCTCAACGATCACCTTTCTCAACTAGTAATTTCACCTCACAAGTTGAAAATTTTTCATAAATGGATACTTCTAAGTGTGTTAATGTTGTAGATAGAATTGTAGATAAGCATGTAAATAAACCTTTATTTTGGTCTTTGTATTTTGATGCATGTAAATCCAATGATGGTGCGGGAGCAGGATGAATTTTAGTCAGGCCTGAAGGAGAGAAAACTATGTTATCATGCAGGTTAGAATTTGAGTGTACCAATAATACTACAGAATATGAAGCCTTGATTCAAGGTCTTTATAAAACAATAGGTCTTGATGTGAAATATCTTAAAGTGTTTGGTGATTCTGAATTAGTGATAAAACAAGTGAGAAATACTATTCATTGTCTGTTGGGAAATCTCAAAAGCTATCAATCACTCGCTCAAGATCTTATTTCTTATTTTCTGGCATTTAATATATCTCCTATTCCCAGATCACACAGTGCAGTAGCAGATCTCCTGGCTAATGTACCTTCTAAGATCCTTCCATCTAAAGATTATAGTCCAGAAAGATTTTCTATTGAGTTAATTTTTAGACCATCCATCTTAGATAATGTCACCAATTTTCATGTGTTCAATCATGATGAGGATATCCTAAATTTATTGACATCTGAAGGGTCTTATGACGATCAAACCATTGATGAAAGCGATCATGATCTTCAATTAAAACAGAAATTCAAATAAAATCATATTCCTAAATCTGTGGTTAAAATGGAATATCTTTATGATATTAAGGATAGATTCAAAAAGGTCACTAATGCAAAACTTCAAAGTTGAAATTTAAGGTTTGAATTAGTAAACCTTGGTACAAATACCAAACCACAAAATGTTAATCTAGGGCTTGGACTTTCACCTAATGAAATATTTTCTTTCATCCAATTATTTAAGAAATACAAAAATGTTTTTCCTTGGAATTATGAGGATCCGAAGACCGATGATTCCTCTATTATTCAACATAAAATTTCAATGCTTTATGATGAGAAACCTATACAACATAAATGAAGGAAAATTCACCCCAATCTTGAGAGTTAAATCAAAATGGAGTTGAATAAACTCCTTGAAGGAAAAATAATCTTTCCTGTCAAACATTCAAAATGGGTCTCAAATTTGGTATCTATCAGGAAAAATAATGGCGATATTAGGATTTGGATAGATTTTATAAATCTCAACAAAGCATGTCAAAAAGATAATTTCCCATTACCAACAATGGAGCAGATACTTCAGTCAGTAGCTGGCTCAGATTTAATGTCTTTTCTTGATGGTTTTTCAGGGTATAATCAGATCCTATTCCATCTAGATGATAGATTAAAGACTACATTCAGAACTAAATGGGGAACATATGCCTATCATAAAATGCCTTTTGGTTTGACAAATGCTGGAGCTACTTTCCAACGAGCCATGGACATAGCTTTCAAAGGTTTGATCAATAAAATGGTCATCGTTTACTTAGATGAAATAAATGTCTATTCTAGGAAAAAGAGCAACCATTTCCATGATTTAAAGCAAATTTTTGAACGTTGCAAAAAGTATGGTATTTCCTTAAATCCCAAGAAATCATACTTTGATCTTAATGAAGGTAAACTCTTAGGGTTTATTGCATCCAAAAATGGCATATATATTAATCTTGATAGGATAAAGGAGATTTTTTATATCCATTTACCACTTAATAAGATATCTATGCAATCATTCTTGGGATAGATAAATTTTGTAAAAAGATTCGTTCCTAATTTTTCTCATATTGTACTACCCTTGCAATCCATGATTAAGAAAAATTCAGTCTTCAAATGGCAACATAATGAAAAGGAAGCTTTTCACTCAATCAAACAAGCAATCTTTAATGCTCCTGCATTAAATACTCCAAATTTTTCTAGTCATTTTATTTTATACACTCTGGCCACTAAATCATCTTATGTTGTTGTTTTAACACAAATCAATGATCAGCAAGTGCAAGCACCCATATCTTTCTTTAGTTCCAATTTACAAGGTGTGGAGCTTAGTTATTCAAAATTCGAAAAACAAGCCTTCGCTGTGTTTAAGTCTGTTAAACATTTTAGACCTTTTCTCCTAAAAACACATACAAAAGTAATAGTCCCATTCTCTGCAGTGAGGCAATTGCTAATTCAAAGAGAAGTAGGATAGAAAAGAGATAACTGGGTAACAACTTTACAAGAATATGATATTGACATTAAACCAACAAAAATTTTTAGAGGACAAGGTTTTTGCAGGTTGCTAGTAGGAGCTTCCAATATAACAAATCATGAAGATTCAAGTAGTACCACATGTCAAGTAAATGAGATAAGTATAATTGATTCTGAATCTCAATATGTTGATCTGATTTTTTACTTAAGAAATGGATATGCCACCCCCCCGAGTTCAGCTACAAAAACAAACATGCTTTAAGGTTAAAAGCCAAACACTATGAAATCATTGATAATGTGTTATTCAGTAGAAATTATGATTATGTTCTATTAAGATGCCTTGAGAAATCTGAAGCACAAATGGTTTCACAGGAATTGCACGATGGCCCAACTACTGGACATTTGAAGGAGACACTATGGTGCACAAAATATTTCATGTTGGGTATTATTGGCCAAATTTGTTCAAAGATACCCATGACTATGTAAGGAAATGTAAGATATGCCAAACTGCTAGTGGGGAGGCAAAGGAAACCAGCCTTTCCTTTACAACCAGTTAACATTGAGCAACCATTTAAGTAGAAGGGGCTTGATATTATAGGATTTTTTCCTCATTCTTCCAAGCAACACAGATATATCCTTACATCCATGGACTACTTCACAAAGAAGAAATTCCACTAAAGGTAGAAAATTCTGATGCGATGATTGAATTTATTGATCATTTTAAAATCACCGGGTTTGGTTTACCTAATGCACTTAGCTTTTATAATGCATCTTATTTTTCTGGAAATAGTATAGTTGAATTTTCTCTTAAGAGAGGTTTTAAGTTAAAATACTATGCAAATTACTATCCTCAAGGAAATGTCTTAGCAGAGTCAACTAACAAAAATCTCATAAGGAATATTGAAATGACTGTTGATCAACGCCAAAAGAATTGGCATAAATCTTTAATATTCACACTATGGGTAGATTATATAACTTAGAAGGCCTCAATAGATACTTCTCCTTTTAACTTAGTATATGGGAAAGAAGTTGTTATTCCACCAAATCTAGCCCTCCCATCACTAGCCCTTGTACAATTCATTGAAGAAGCTCCTTCTTCCTCTATTCAATTAAGGTTCGATCAAATTCTTAAATTAGATGAGGAAAGAAAAAATATCCAATATTACTCATGCTAAACATCAGCAAGTAATTAAATCCTCTTTTGATGCAAGTTCAACCGGCTCAAAAATATTACAGATTGGTGATCTCGTTTTGAAATGGGACAAAGCACATGAAGACAAAGGTAAACATACCAAATTTCAAAAGATGTGGCTTGGACCATTTTAGATCGTCGGAAAGTTAGGCTCATCAACATTTTTAATACAAGACATATCAGGAAAGAGAGATTCTCTTCCTGTGAATGGGCTTATCTTAAAGAAATTCTTTCCCTAAGGAGGTAACCCCTTCTTATCTATACGTATTCTTTTTATGCAAATTTTGATTTCTTACAATAATGTTGTAAATAGTATACCATTGGCTTTCTACTATTGAAATCTTTTGAAAACATATTGTGAATATACGCTTTTAGAAAGTAGAAAATTTTAAGGAAGTGATTACAGTTTTGGAAAATTCGATAAACATCATAAAACTCTAAGATGTTCTTTGAAATTGTGAAATCTTTCAAACCAAGAAATCATAGTGAATCATTTTAAGTTTTATCATTTGAGAGAGGTTATTTTGTAAAAATTAAATACTTTCTATGACTAAGCATCTACATCTCTACAATTGTCATCCAATAACTCTTAAGGAGTTAAAGATTCACCCCATCCATTAGGACTATGGTTTTCTAGACCGTAATTCTAAAATATATCTGATTTGAAAGATAAGAGGTCTCATTACGAGCCTGCTTACCATGATCATAGGGAACTAATTAAACTGACATTACCAATACTGCATAGCAAAATAGGTTAATGGCTTATAATCATAAGACAAGAGGTCTCATTACGAGTCAGCTTGTTCAATTCAATTACAACCAGTGAATGGCATTGTCATCTTCTATCTCCTAACCTAGGACAATGGCTTTTATCCAGAAAAGAAGAATAAAAAGTAAAAATAAAAAATGAAAATAATATATAGATATATCTTTCTGAATTTATCTTTAAAAGATTATATTCTTAGATGGATGGGATAATGAGTAATTGATGGTTAAAAGGTAACCCTTTTGAGACTATAGACATTTGTTGGAATCAGTGGCTCTACCTATGACAAAAGAGTAAATTCAAAAGCTAAGTTTGAGAAGCCCTCTACTTTCTCTTTAACAACCAATCAAGGCTTGAAGAAACTATAAATGTTTTCATCAATAACAAGGGTTTGTAAAAGAAATTGCAAAATTGATAAATTTTTCTTATTCAAAGTAATTTTGTTTATCTAACAAATTTCAAAATAGTTTCCTTTTCCTCAATTGTTTGTAATAAAGAAAGTGTTAGAAACTTCATCTTTTTATTCACAGATAACTGGTTCTTTCAGTGAATCGCCAATTGTTGTGCTGTACAACAACCCCCCATTTCAATATTTTTCTTAATTTTATTCTTAGATGCTAAATAGGAAATAGGGTCCCTTTAGATTGTAAAATGCAATAAAAACTTTACATATCAATCAATTTGTTTGTTTCTCTCTTTTTAAATTAAAGTGCTTCAAAAGACCCACTAAAAACAAAACACATTGCAAATCGAAATCTCTTAAGGTTAAGGAACATACAATCCGTATAATATTGTTGTGATCTGAAAGTCTCAACCTTAGAGCTTCTTAAGCAAATGATTGACAAACATGTGATGCAATAAGGCGATTGCATATCGCCTATCGCATCGTATATTCCAAGTGATAGGTTTAACGAGACATTGAAACTTTGAGATGCAATAAGATTCTCGGATTTCACATATCGCTAAAACCAAGAGAAGCCACACCTGAAAACTTGTGATCCGATAAGATTCTCACATCTCACATATCACAATCCCAAAGGAAATAAGTGATAATCACCTCGGGAACGCACAATGTGATGTTTTAATATAATAAAGTGGTTTAATGATAATATGGAGAAAACATGATATAGGTGGTTAAATAAAGATTTTCCCAACTCTATGTGCCAGGTCATCATTGATCGCAATCACATAAATTAGAAAGAATCTTAGAAAATGGTACTTACACCTCCCGACTTGTGATATGTGATGGCTCTTTAAAAGAATATATATTGAAATTGCTCATCGCAAAGTCAGAAAATTTACGAACCACATTCTAGATAGGCCTTAACAAAACTGTGATGCAATCTATTTATTGAACATTTAAGTTTGACATCATTAAATATGACAAAACATGAAGAACAGTGATGACTTCAGTCCTTCAAGATTTCGTCATTCGTATTAATATTATTTCATAATGCGAAATCTTTCGCACCAAATACTCTTGCCCTAATTTTTCACTATACTATTATCACCACTATCTGTTCAAGCTCTGAAAATTTAAGTTTATCGCTCTTTTCTATTTCATATAATTGCAAGTTGAATATGGAAGTATGCAGCCAGCTAAAATGAAAAAGAAAGCCCGAGAGATGAAAGCTTCCCTTGCAGTAGTCGAAGGAATAGAAAAAGTTGTGTTGATCTCAGATACAACATGCCAGGACTGTGGGAAAATTTCATGGAAAGGCATATATGATATGATGGAAAAGGAAAATCCTAAGGTAACTAAAGGATAGGCAATAGTGGATGGACCTGCAGAGTCTGAGAATACACTGGGTGATTTAGCCGACTATTTTCTTCATAGAATAGTAGCCCAACCAAATATTTTGCAATACAATGACATGGTAAAAGGGGTAGTTGAGGGCATCAATATAATAGACAGGACACTATTCACAACCGATAGAAGAATGTTTGGATCCTTCAAGCCTAAGGACTTGAAAAAAATGTATCACTTGCTAGAGCCTTAGAAGTGCTATAACAAATCATTCCTTGAAGCTTTCACAAAAGAAAACGAAATAGAGTCGGACCCCATCAAACAGTGGAGGCACTTTCCTTACAAACACAAGGACAAGTCATCTAGTATATATTCTGTGGTCTCTATAGCATCTCCATATTGTTATGTTGCCGCAATGATGTGTAGGCTATTTGGAAGCCCCAATTCTGCTAAGTTTTCCATTGAAATGGTCCTGTTAATAGAAGCATCATTGAATTATTTTGTGATGGATTGGGATACTATCCTATCAGACAAAATGGAAATCCAAATACTTGACTATAGGAAAAATAGGCTTGTGACCACTCGAGTTGTCCCCCCATTCTATATGAGTGCCTACATAGTCGCCACCATTTGTTTCAATTCAGATTTTCCTATCATGGGATGGAAATGGACTGTTTAGGACCCAACTCCTATCCATATTTACCATAAAGACATGTGGCAGAAACAATATAAGAATAATTTTTACAAGATTTTCCATGGTTTCATCCTACCCATTCATAAGGCCATCTTTTAATAGACCAACCCTTCTACTGTTGGAGGAAGCTAGCATCGATCTCACTTCAATTTGCAGTTGGTTCGGGGAAGAGATATTTACATACATTAGGGTTTTTGGTAGCATTACCAACCTGCATGTCCTTCCACTATATGTCCTAGATAAAGTATTTTCTAAGTAAATAACCTGTCAAACGGTTCAAAAAGTGCTTACAAAAAATCTCAAAGATGCCAAGAAACAGTTTTGGCCTGCATTTCCGGTTTTCTACGACATTTACTCATTACATGATTATAAGCACACCCAAATTGAAGTCGAGAAAATAGGGGGTTTGAACCTAGCAGTTATTCCCAAAAGGTAGTATGACTCGAATAATGTTGCCTTTAATTTCACTACTCAAGTAAAAGTTAAAAAATTCATCCATGAGAAAGATGAATTTGATGATTTCTTCAAATCAACCGAGTCATTCTCACAAGTATACCACCTAGCAAAGATTAAGCTGGGACCAAGGAAAATGGAGAAATTTATCCAATACAGGATGCAAAGGCTTTAGATAGTGCCACTGGACTTGTTGAGTATTGCACCAGTTATCTAGCAAACATCACAAAGCATAGAGTAGGATAAAACTTTTGAGGTAGTCAACACAAGCGAGAAGGCAATGGAATAATTGGACACAGATGTTCACATTGATATGATATTAATCAAAGAATGGGAATAGTTTGATCAACAGATTAAAGATCAAAGTAATATCCAAACTATTATCGCACCAGAATCTCACTTAAAACAACGACCCCTAATTCATGAGCCTATGATTGATAGACCATCAGGCATGGACTCACCCCTAAAGGAAATCGAGGTAATCCGTGAGTATCCTTCATCAGAGATTACACTCAGCATAGAAGAAATTCCACCGTTGGATGTGTTCTATAGCCCTAAACACAGAGTTGTAGTCAAAAGGTAGCAGAAAAAGAGAAAGATAGATCAAGTATCAACGATAGTTCCTCAAAGTGAATCCATGAATATCATTTGGGCAGAATTAGAAGTTAATCCCTCTGAGGACTTGACCAAATTATCTCAGTTTGAAGGAGCATATATAGCTTCCATGATTGATAAAGCAATCGAAGTTAATCAATTGCTCAATGAAGAAGATCAGAGGATTAAACAACTAGAATAATAGTTAAGGGAGGAAAAACAGAGGATTGATCAACAAGTTATTGAAAGACAACAACACCTATCTCAGAAATTTGAATAGCTGAAACTAGCACATCATGAAGATATCAAGTCTAAGGGTGAGCAAATAAATCAGCTACAACTCTCAATAGATCAATTTAAAGACAATCCCAAAATTGAAGAGTCTGAAAAGGAAGCCTTAGAAGTAAATAATTTCTTGTCTCAATAGCCAACACTGCCAAAAGATAGCTCTTATTCATCCGCTATGTATCAACAGCAGCACGCTGATAGATCAAGCAGTCAATTCTAGATTGGAATTCAAAGATGCAGATCACAATATTACATATTACATCTTTTGGAAGAACACATCAAAGGGAAGGGCTATTAAATCACCAGTAATAGAAGAATCTTACAAAGATATATTATTTTTAGAATGGGAGACACAGTTGATTAAAGAAGAAAGAGAAACTTCTAGGGCCAGGGTAGTGAGGAATAATATCATTGAACTAATTAATGATAACTTACATAATGCCAATTTAATTTTTGAATGTTCCCTAGAAAACCTTCCAAAAGCAAAGGTGTTGGAAAAACAATGGAAACAAGATTTGAATACCAGGGAGGAGCAAATCAAAAAATTAAAACGAATCAATTGGGATGCACATTGGTTCTACTTGGTTAAACTACATAGTCAACAAATGACAATCAAATGTCTTGTTGATGCAGCTGATCGCATGATGCTAGAACTCTCGGATCCAGTGTACATAGGTCAGCTGCATGCTAGGATGATTCATCCACCAGAAGTCCAAACTATGCTCGAGATTTATCATGGGAGGAATGATGGATGCGATGCATGTTTTTAGAGTTATTGCAATTCTATTTTTATCACCAAATCCCATATTTTGAGAGAGGTTGTTCCAACCACTTCAAGCAATTTTTACAAACAATTTGTTTTATTTTTACTGTAAACACCCTTTCATGTCATTTTGGAAAGGTTCCTGACATTGTATTAAATTAGATTTAAGAATATAGCACTTCTGCACTTCTGGATTTATTTTTGTGGAAGATAAGGATCAGGGTTCAAACTTGTTATAAAGGAGAATTCAATAGGACTTGCATTTCTATATCTTTTTGGAGTTTTCAGAAATAAGAAGAAAGAACCAGACTATTATTCTCATAGCAGGATTCAAATACATATGGTACTTTATGAAATGTCTCTTTGTTACATGTTATGCAAATAAATTGTCTTTTTTTATTCGATATTGTTATTATATGTGAATGTTCATACAGTTTTGCATTACATCACTTTTGAGTAAGTTGGAATTGGTATTCTATAAGCACATCTGCTGACAATTGATGTTATTATGGAATGCAATACATTTTATATCACTTTATGATCATCATTAATGATTAATTTTCTGTAGTCAAGTGACTGATCTTTATTAGCATTTGATTACTAGAAATCATTATAAATCACATTGATATTGTATTACCTGGCTTATTTATATATAGATTTATTTGTATATTTTCGTAAATTTGCAACTCAAACCATCTATCACCTCGTTATATACTCAAAACACTCATTCATCAAAACATATTTGATTGTGAAACTAGTCCCATATTATCCAGTCGAAGCCACCATCCCAAACGAAAAAGGAATTGTATTAAGGGCCAGACTGGGTGGTTATCCCCATTTTTGGTGCAACGATTTTAGAGGCATCAATAGGGTGATGGGGACTGGTTGAACTGGTGTTAAAGTGTGATATGGCCTTGGCTAACCAGGCGGGATGTTTGCAGGGGGGTCGATGTACCATATTGGGATCCCGAGAGTCATGTTAGGAAGGACTAGAGAAGCCATGATAGGTACAGAAAAAATTCCTGGATGGGGTAATAAGAAAGGTATATGGCTGGAAGGATAATGTCCCGCTAGAATAGCTCCTAGATGGTTGAGAGCTGGTGGAACCATTCCTAGTGGGAACATAGGAGAGGCACCTATGAATGGAGGAGGTCATAAGGGAGTGGGTCGAGAGGGTTCATCTAGAAGAGCAACAATAAGGTATTGAGGATCTGGCTATTGATCAAATGTACTGGACTGCTTAAGGGCAGCCCGTGACACTTGTAACATGCAAACACTCATGGAGGTAGATTCAGAAATGGGAGGGGGAGGACTAGGGAAATCACCCAATAATGAGGAATCCTTATAGACTCTGGTTGAGCCACTGGTGTAAGGAGTTGAAGACTATTTTTCAGACATCAAAGAGATAATGGACTTGGGGGAAGTCATGGATTCTCGATCATAGTAAGTCAATTGATCAATTGTAGTGATCTTCCCTTCATGGGGGCAGCAAATCTTGTGGAACACCATAGACACAACAGCTGACATGGCATATGTGTACCTACAATCTAAGATAATGTTGTAATCCAAAAGGGAATTGATGACTCTGATATCGACATGGAATGTATTGCCCACAAGGGCCACTGGATAGTTGAGGTACATGCCAAGGGGCTAGGAGAGGTGTCCATCCCAAGCCCACAAAGTGATGGTGGAGGGGGACAACCCATGTGTTAATCTATTTCCAAACAATAGTGACATCACACAGGTGGATTCGCCTTCATCAATAATACATATGGAGATGATGGCATTACAAACTCTAACTTGCATCTAAAAGCAACATATCAAGGGAATGGGCGGTGCTCTGATGTATCGATCGGGAAGAAAATCAAACGATTGTCAGAAGGATTGACTACACTCAAGGTAGTTAGTAGAGCTTTCTTTTGGGAAGGGCACGACTAGAGGACTTCTAGTGTCGACATGGCAGCAGGTGATTGCGCCATGTTGTCTACTATACTATATGTATGGGCAGCTGTGTTAGAAGTTGCATTACAGCATAATGGTCGCTTTGGGATATTGGGAATGGCCTCAACTTCAGGTTGAGGGATCCTTAAAGGACCATTTGGTGTCATAAGGGGCTGAGGGGATACTTTGGTTTTGGACTTGGTAGTTGACGAAGTGGAGAGCTTGTCATATTGATGTGACCGAGTTGGTAGGTTGATATTGGAGGGGTTAACCTCATCAGAGTTCATCATAAGGATATGGTAGTCACTGGGACTAGAAGACTTGGGGAGGTGGGCTAGTTGACCTGGCTGGGGTTGAGTAGAAACAAATCCTTGCTCAGGGAAAGGATTTGTGAAAATTGTCGGTTGGGTTGGTGCAGGAATTTGAGGCAATTGTTTACCTCTAGAAGTTGCTTGAGCTTCCCACATTTGGCACATTTGGGATAAGAGGGGACACTCATGTGTGTAGTGGCCATGTACACCACAACATGTGTAAGGCTTGTTCGTATGAATAGCCTTATTCTGCTTGGGTTGGCCACCGTGTTGATGGTTGTTGGTGTTAGGCTAGTTACCTTGATTACCTTGGTTACCCTTGTTACCCTTCCCCTTATTCTTTTTCTTTGAATTTTAGGGATTGGTAGCAATCTATTGTGCAAAAGCCCAACCTTGAGGGGTTGGTGGTTGCTAGGGCTGAGGATGTATGGGAGGATGGAGTGCTAATTCTTGAGGGGATGAAGTGCTCATCTGTGTATAAGGAGGAGAAACAGTTTGGTAAATGAGTTCGGGTCCACGAAACATATTGCTAGAAAGAGGGGCATAAGTATTGGAGGGACTAGTGTCCCCCTGTGGGTAGCCATAACTCTATTGAGTATATAGCGAAGAGTGTGAGAGGGATCCAACGATACCATAGGCGACGTGAGATGCCCGCAGTGCATTGGAACTTCTAGGATGAGGGAGGTATGGAATGATGGTATAGACATAACTGGATTATGCATAAATCAGATCATATCTCAAAGCAGTCTAGAGAGCTTCTTCCTCGGTCTGAGGAAAATGGGATGCAACATCATTCCCAATGGGGAATAAAAGGCTCTTAAGAAACCAATATAGATAGACAAGATCTTAGAAAGGTGGGGTACAACATGTTCTCCTTTGTCAACGCCACTCTTTAACATGGTTAGAAAGGTGAGTGGCGGACTGACGAAATGTGGTCAATAGATCCGTACGAATTTTGTACCAGAGAGGTGACTGGAAATATGAAAGGAATGCTTTAACAATCATCCCGAAAATGGAATGAGATGTGGAGGGCTGGTCTACATACCATTTTGTAGTGTCTCTAGTGAGCGTGAGTTGGAAGAGCCAAAGATGAATGGATTCATCGGTTATGGAGTTGGATGAACACCACATGTGAAAGGATTGAACATGGTTGGTAGGATGCTCCAACAATACGCTCAAACTTTGGGATGTCTAAGGGAAGCTTAGTCGGCATAGAGAGCCAACCGACATCGTGGTGTATGGGGTCATTTATTAAATAGTTAAGATCTGATAGACTTAACCCAGCCATAAAGGGGAGCATGGGGGCTGCCATAATGGTTCTTGAGACTATTCCGCTTGATGTGACTATGGTATAGAACTAGAGCCAACACTAGGTTGGCTTCCTGCACCAACTATGAGTCTAGACATGGTGACGATATGTGATCAGAAGAACCAGGATAAGAGTCGATATGGGGACTCGGAGGGCTATAAACTCGAATCCGACGGGGATTGAAAATAAACTGAAATAAATAAAAGATAATGAATAGAAAAGAAATTAACTAAACCCCACCCAAACTAGGTTTGTAAACACTGTACTGCTTGGTGGCTAAACTGATGGCAAATACACTGAAATGGTCAAGAGATCTGAATATCAGTGTGACTGGGATCAAGTTACACTAAGCTGCTAGAAATTGGTGCAACAAGAAAAAAAACCAGAGGGAAGATCATTGCAAAAAGATAGGGAGATGGGTGTAGCACCTAGGGAAACGGATGGGACCCTAAGGAAAATGACCAAACAAGTGGAAATGTGACACTATGGATGGTAACAACCTATTTTAATAGATCTAAAACAAAAAGGTACATATTTGGAAAATGTGGTAGAAAGCATTGTAGAAATTCAGACTACTCACTCAACTAAACTCCTCCTAAAAAGGTGGAAGTGTACTGGAATCCCTAGGAGAAGCTAAATTTGACTACGACGAATAAAACAGAGTGGATCAAGGGATAAGCAGGATGAGTCAGAGGTCAGACACCTAGCAGATAACTCTCTGCAAAACTCAGAAACCAGTCTAAGAAAAACCCTAAAACCTAGAAATCATAGCTACTGACCTATTTCTCTGTAGGGATCACACTTTTTGGGCTAAAAGGTGCGTTCTGAAGCCCAGATAACACTTTTTGGGCTAGAAACTATGATTTTTGTTCCGTGGATCCCAGTCAGAAAATCTCGGAAAAAAGTGTTGCTTTTGTCGCGACTAGTTCCTAAGACTTGCAAAAATGACAAGAAAGCTTGTGTAAGTCATAAATTTATTATATCTAAGGTTAAAAAACTACTAAACATTAAGAGAATTGAAAAATTAAGAAACCCTAAACTGAAAACCAAAGGTCACCTAGGTTTCTGGATTTGAAGTATAAAAACCCTTTGTAGTCACCACTTTTTTTGTAGTGTTTTCTTCTCAATGATGTACGAAAAGAAGTCACTTAATATTGTGGATGAAAAATAATATCAACAATATAAATGGTTGCTAAACATTCTAGATCTACAACAACTAATAGAAACAAAACCTGCCAAAATTCTGATCTATGCCACAATCATAGTTAAAAAAAAAAAGAGTAATATCACCAATCATCCAATGGAAACCAGATATGTAAAGAATAATTTTGTAATAACACCTATGAAGAGAACAAATAAATGTTACCAGTCCCTCTCTATGGGATGGTTTCTTGGCTATCCTCGAGCGTCTTTAGCTTGTGTAGATTCTCTCTCCTCTATAATGCATAAACCCAGCAAAATATGGTGTGCGACAATGAAAATAATCCGAGTTACAATAGTGAGTGCAACAATGAAAATAATCAAAAGCTATTAATGAATGAAAAACCCTTCTATTTATAACAAAATATTGACTTATCCTCAAATAATGAGCAATAATAAAATATTATTGAACCCATTCTTGGAATAACCACTTGGACTATTTTATTATATTTGGTTAGGAGGGAAAAAGTATTTAAACTTTTATTTAGAAATAATAAATAAATAAAGCCCAACAACGAGGTTGTGGGGGAGGATTTCTATTATTCATCAACGAGCAATATTTCTACAAAGAAAAACTGGGATTGGGAACTGGCACAAATAATTTTGCTGAGATTATCACTCTACGTCACCTCTTGTATTTTGCATTGGGGCACAATTGCATGCATATTCATATATATGGAGATTCGAAGATTGTCATTGATTGGTTCAACAATAATATTGTTTGCCCCACACACACTCTCAACAACATTTTGGATGATATAAATATACTGAAGGCACAATTTATTGACATCACTTGTCATCATATCTATAGGGAACACAACTGCAGTGCCGACCAACTTTCCAAGGAGGCTACGACACTTCCGAGAGGCGAGTGGATGATCCAGGAGCAGCGAGGCACAAATTCATACCAGTACTACCATCGTCCATATATAGATGCACACTATCACACGACGACCAGCCCATGAGATACAGATCTGAATTGATACTTTTTTGAAACTTTTTGTACATAGCTGATAATACTACATACTTCATGCCCTGCATGGCAATATGTATATATATAACAGATATCAAGGAACATCCTGTGTGGTGGTATTTTTCTTTTTGAACAGACTAAACAACTACATAGCTACCCACATGTGGTAGAAGAACTTACAGCATATGCAAATGCGTCTACAATATGTAATTTTTCAACTTTTAATGAAAGGTTAGGATTTTTCCAGTGGAAAAAAATAATTAAATAAACGATTTATATATCATCTCAAGGAATCAGTTAAGGAATAATAAATAAATAAGAATTTAATTAATTACTCCTAAGGTATTTAATCAATTTTAACAAAGAATAATAATTAATTAGCGATTAATTAATTATTCTTAGAAAAAAATAAGAAAAATAATGATTTATCTATTTATTTTTCATGATTGTGTCAAATTTGACAAGGAATAATAATATAACAATGGTTTAATTAATTATTCATATAAGAAAATCAAATAAACAGTGATTTATTTAATTACTCTTCATGGGTTTAACTATAAATTACTTAACTAAGGTGGTTTATTAAGTAATTTCTCACGGTCAAAGCAATTTTACTATGGTCAAATTGGATTTACATGGTGTACTTTGATCCATCCAGTAAATTAAGCTAGATGATCAATTTTTTTGTGATAACATTAACACTACTAAAGATAGAGAGATAAGGGAATACATCCTGTCAGTCGGACTGATCAAAGCCTAACCCTAAGGGCATCGAGGAGAATTGATCCCGTGACCTCCCAATGGAAATGTGGCTTAGCAACGAGACCTCAACCAATTGAGCTAACCCTCAAGGCTATTTATTTTGTGTTTATATAGATAATTGTATTTTATTTTTAGGATGAAATTTCACTTAGATATTAATTGCATTATTGATATACTTTTAGAGTAAGATTTAAAATTATTATTAATTAGTTATAAACAATATATTATAAGATACATTTAAAGTTGAAATATATGTAAATTAATTGAAAAAAATCATAAGTAAGTGTGCTTTATGTTGTTGATGATGATTAATATTCACTAAGACCCATATGGTCTACTAGATCTTAAGATAAAAGATTAAATACACTTCTTTAACAATTTATTTCTATGCTCAAAAAGAAGTGAGAGAAGGGCTCCCACATCACCATTGTTTGTTGAGTTAAAAGGTCAATAAGGTTGGCAGTGTGTTACATGTTTAGAAAATTAGATTGAATATGAGTATAAAATGGACAATCTAAAACAATGATTGTTATCTTCAACTCTCCTAGGATTACACACGTGACAATATCTTTCATCCCATGGCGTTTTTGGAATTGACGAATCATCAGAATATGTTATAATCTTAAAAATTTTCATTTTCTCCTTAACACTATTCAAGAGATAAGGGATCAAATCCCATTGGCTAAAATAATTAGATCCTAACCTCAAGAGAGTCAAGGAGAATTGACCTCATGACCTCCCAATGACAAGGTTCTTTAGCAATGAGACCTCAACCAATTGAGCTTACTCTCTCGGCTATATAATTTGTTTTTATATGAATAATTGTATTTTATTTTTAGTATGAAATATATGTTACATATCAATTGCATTATTGATATAATTTTAAATATTTAAAATTATTATCAATTAGCTATAGAAATAATATTGTAAGATACATTTTAATTTCAAATATATGTAAATTCATTGAAAAAAAATATCATAAATAAGTGTGCTTTATGATGATGATGATGATGAATGTTCACTAAGACCTATATGGTCTACTAGATTTTGAGAAGGTAAAACATTAAAAAGACTTCTTTAACATTTTATTTCTATGCTTACAAATATGTGAGATAAGGGCTCCCACATCACCATAGTTTTGTTGAGTTAAAAGGTTAATAAGGTTGGTAGCGTGATACATATTTGGAAAATTAGATCGAATATGAGTATCATTTTTGTTGAGTTAAAAGGTCAAGAAAGTTGGTAATGTGATACGTATTTAGAAAATTAGATTGAATATGAATATAAGATGGAAAATCTACAAAAGTTATTTTCATATTCAAATCTCCTAGGATTGCATAGGTGACAAACTATTTCATCCATTAATAAATGTTGATTTTCACTATAAAACTCATCAAAATATGTTCTAATCTTGAAAATGTTAATTTTCTTCTTAAAACTATTCAAGGCAGAAATATAAGGGATTTCATCATTCTGGCCAAACTAATCAAAGGCTAACATTAAGACAATCGAGCAGAATTGACATTGTGACCTCCCAATGGCGATGTGCTTTAGCAAAGGGACCTCGACCAATTGAGCTAACCCTCAGAGCTATTTATTTTATGTTTATATAAATAATTGTATTTTATTTTTGATATGAAATATATGTTAGATAACAATTTCAATACTGATATACTTTTAGAGTAAGATTTAAAATTATTATTAATTAGCTACAAACAAAATATTGTAAGCTACATTTAAGTTAAAAATATATGTAAAGTAATTGAAAAAAATAATCATACATAAGTGTTCTTTATGATGATGATGATTAATTTTCACTAACACCTATATGGTCTACTCGATCTTCGGAAGATAAAAGATTAAATGGACTTATTTAACATTTTATTTCTATGCTCAAAAAGAAGTGAGAGAAAGGCTCCCACATCACCATAATTTTTTTGAGTTAAAAGGTGAAGAAGGTTGGTAGTGTGTTAGATATTTGGAAAATTAGATCGAATATGAGTATAAGAAGTACAATCTAAGAGATTAATTTTCATCTTCAATTATCCTAGGATTGCACACGTGACAAAATCTTTCATGCCATGGTGTTTTGAGAATTGACCAATGTTGAGTTTCACTACAAAACTCATGAGAATGTTCTAATCTTGGAAATGTTCATTTGCTTCTTAACACTAGTTAAGACAGAGAGATAAGGGATCACATCCCACTGGAAAAACTAATAATAGCCTAACCCTGAGGGCATCGAGGAGAATTGACCCCATGACCTCCCAAGAACAAGGTGCTTTAGCAATGGACCTCAACTAATTTAGCTAACCCTCTTGGCCATTTATTTTGTGTTTATATAAATAATTGTGTTTTATTTTTAGTATGAAATACATGTTAGATATCAAATGAATTACTGATATACTTTGAGAGTGTGATTTAAAATTATTATTAATTAGCTATAAATAAAATATAGTAAGATACAATTTAAGTTAAAATATATGTAAAGTAATTGAAAAAAAAATCATAAATAAGTGTTCTTTATGATGATGATGATGATTCTTCACTAAGAACTTTATGGTCTACCAAATTTTAATAAGCTAAAAGATTAAAAATAATTCTTTAACATTTTATTTATATGATCAAAAAGAGGTGAGAGAAGGGTTGCCACATCACCACATTTTTGTTGGGTTAAAAGTTTAGGAAGGTTAGTAGTGTGATACATATTTGGAAAATTAGATCAAATATGAGTATAAGATGGAAAATCTCAAAGAGTGATTTTCATCTTCAACTCTCCTAAGATTGCATAGGTGACAAACCCTTTCATCTCATGGTGCTTTGGGAATTGACCAATGTTAAGTTTCACTATAAAAATCATGATAATATATTCTAATCTTGGAAATGTTCATTTTCTTTCTTAACGATAGTCAAGATAGAGAGATAAGGGATCACATCACATCCTACTGGTCAAACTAATCAAAGTCTAATCGTAAGGGCATCGAGGAGAATTGACCCTATGACCTCCCAATGGTGATGTGCTTTAGTAACGGGACCTTGACCAAATGAGCTAACCCTCAGGGCTATTTATTTTGTGTTTATATAAATAATTGTATTTTATTTTTAGTTTGAAATATATATTATATATCAGTTGCATTATTGATATAATTTTAGAGTAAGATTTAAAATTACTAGAAATTAGCTATAAAAAAAATATTGCAAGATACATTTTAAGTTAACATATATGTAAAGTAATTGAAAAAAAAACCATAAATAAGTATGCTTTATGATGATGATGATGATTATGATGATGATTAATGTTCACTAAAACCTATATGGTCTATTAGATCTTAAGAATATATATGATTAAAAAGAATTCTTTAACAATTTATTTCTATGCTCTAAAATAAGTCAACGAAGGGCTCACACATCATTGTAGTTTTGTTGAGTTAAAAGGTGTTAGGTCCATATAATACTAGTGATTCCCCCATTACTATTGTAATTGTATTCCTTATTGTTATTATTGTGCCCCTATTGTCCCCATATTGTTATTAGTGTGCCCCATAGAGTCTCACTATTGTTATTATTGTGCCCTTATATTATTATTGTTATGTCGGCTTTGATTATATTGTGACCCCTTAGAATCTTATATATAGAAAGGAGGTTTAGTCATTTTCATCATCCAAGAACTGTTCATTTGTTTAATATAAAGGAGGTTTCCCCCTCGGAGAGGCTGATTTTGAAGTCGTTGATCTATCTTTTTGTGAGCTGGCTCATAACATTTGGTATTAGAGCTTTGGATTCTAGGGTTTCACTTCTCCGAATAGGTTGTCATGGAATTTTCACTATAAAACAAACACCCATTTGATATTAAATCATGTCAATCTACGGGTATGAATTTCAGATTTTGTATAGCTATACTTTCACAAATATGATCTAAGGAAGTTAGGGTGTTTATTAGCTCTCGAATTACATCCCAAACAGGTGACCTTGGGAAAATCATCATAACTTTCTCTTTGAGTATCAGATTAAACTTTTGTAACAATTTATAGAAATAGGATGGACCATAGTTTTTTTTCATTGTTTTAAGGTTCGAAGGTTGAAACCATGACACGTGGCACTTTGTACAATTTCACTCTACTAAAGAGTGTATAATCAGATCATCTTGGGAGGTTGGGCATCAATCCTTCTTGGAGAATCCAATTTTTATCAGAATGGTGGCATTGGAAAGAGGACTCAAAGAGCTACCACATTTGGCAATTTCAAACTTGAGATATGAAATTTCAGAGATACATCAAATTAAAAATCGAGATCCTACAAAGTGAAAAAAGGTGTGTAGTTTTTTTTTAAATTTTGCATAAGTTTGGCTTGAAAAATTAGTTTGGAGGAATTGAAAGGGCATAGTAAAGCATAATTATCTTTAGTTAGTGCCCCGAAGAAATAAAATAGAAACACCTTGTAAGAAACTTGAAATCTCTAGCATGACTCATGAAGAAGAGGGAGAAATGCAACATGATATATCAAAATTATGAGATGAAGTGCAACAAATTTCAGTCCCACAAAATGTAACAAAAACTAAGATGTATGGTTTAAAGAAAGACATGGAAGATAAGATGGATGACATGGAAGATAAGATGGATGGTTTAAAGAAAGGTGTGTAAGCTAAGATAAATAGTGTGGAAGCTAAGATGGAAGACAAAATGGAATATTTAAAGGAAAATTTGACAAAGTTGATACAATAAATGTTTACTAATGGTGAAAGGGTAGTAAAGGAAACTCATGATGAGAACAAAAGAAATGTTAATGATGATTGCATGGACTCTAACTTTGGATTCAAGACCCACCATGTTATAAATATTGATATGAGGAAATTTGATGGCAAGGATCTTGTAACATGGATACTACAGATGGAGCAATATTTCGATCTCGATAATGTACAAAACACACAAAAGGTATACATTGAAACTTTATATTTGGAACCAAATCAATTTGTATGGTATTTATGGCTTTGCCCTTGTAAACAAATTGTCACATGGGCAACGTTTATAAAAGAAATGATAACAAATTATGAGGATACAAAAAGAAACACCTTTTTTAGCCAATTGATAAATCTCAAACAAAAGGGTTCAATGATGGAGCATATTGAGAAATTTCAAAAATTGAATATAAGGGTAAATTATAATCTAGAGGAGCATAGGATTGATGTGTTCATAGGGACTTTAAGGGATAACATCCAACATGAGGTTTGCCTTTGGGAACCTGATTCATTGGAGAAGGCATCCAGGTTGGAAAGAAAAATGGAAAGAAAAATTATGGAAACAAGGTAGCCTACAACTCACAACTATAAAAATGGAAGTGTTGTTGCTCCTAGCCTTCCACAAACTATAAGGCTGACACCACAATAATTGGAAGAAAAAAGAGAAAAAGGGCTTTGTTACAATTGTGATAGAAAATACACTAATGGTCATAAGTGTGTTGAGAATAAATTATTTTACATAGATTGTGAAGAGGAGGAAGAAAAGGAAAAAGAAATGTAAAAATAAGAGGATATACACTAGGAACAAACCCTAGAGAAAGAATAAATGAATC
Source organism: Pinus taeda (assembly GCA_000404065.3). Classification (NCBI taxonomy): domain Eukaryota; kingdom Viridiplantae; phylum Streptophyta; class Pinopsida; order Pinales; family Pinaceae; genus Pinus; species Pinus taeda. Next base: position 76,995 of record APFE030290031.1, read on the forward strand.
TGACCATATCTTGTAATGCATTGGCTGCAATTACCACTCCTCAAACTATTAAGATAGCTAAGGAATTGAATTTCTTTCTATATCCAACATTAGAGTGTCAAGTGATGGTTGCAATTGGAGGAACCATAAATTTCTCTGGAAAGTGCCACAATATCAAGCTATCCATGGGATAATATGTATTGAATAGCTCAATGATTTCCATTCCAATGGGTGGTGTTGATGTTGTGCTAGGAGTCCAATGGCTACAATCCTTGGGTACAATAGCTTTTAATTTTCAAGAACTTTTCATGCAATTTTGCTCAGAAGGAAAGGAATTTGAATTAAGGGGTATCACAGAGGAACTAAGAAAGATAATCATATCTAATGGAATGAAAAATCTTCTAAATCCATAAAAACAATCCGTAATTGCACAATTATGTTCGCTAGAGGTTCCTACATCGAAATCATCTATTTTTCTAGATCTCCAAACAGCCTTCGACAATCATTCCAAGGTATTTGAGACTCCCAAAAGTATCCCACCTATTCTTGATCATGATCATGATATTCATTTGATTCGAGGAAGTGTTCCTCGAAACATCAGGTCTTACATATATCCCTATGCCAAAAAGAGTGAAATTGAACGTATGGTTGCAAAAATGCTAGAGACTGGTATAATTCAACTCAGCCAAAGTTCTTTCTTTGCTCCTGTATTATTGGTGCACAAGAAGGATGGATCATGGTGCATGTGTTCAGATTATAGGGAGCTCAACAAGCTCACTATTAAAGATAAATTTCCCATTCCTGTCACTGATGAATTATTGGATGATTTGCATGGATCAATTTACTTCACCAAGTTGGATCTTCGTTCAATATATCATCAAATCAGAATGAAGACTAAAGACATTCTAAAAATAACATTTATATCTCAAGGGAATCATTATGAATTTTTGGTAATACCTTTTGGCCTTACTAATGCACCTTATACATTTCAAGGTTTGATGAATTCCATTTTCAAACTCTTCCTTAGAAAATTTGTGTTAGTATTTTTTGATGAAATACTAATCTACACAAAGTCTTGGAAGGATCATGTTGAACATGTTGACGGGTGCTCAAACTATTGGAGGAGAAATGATTATATAAAAAAAAGCTCCAAATGTTTCTTTGGAGTACAAGAGGTGGAATATCTGGGTTATATTGTATCTTATGAAGGTGTTAAGGTAGGCCCTAGAAAAATTAATTCCATTAAGGAATGGAAAATCCCCACATCCATAATCCATCTGTGTGGATTTCTTGGGTTGACAGGGTATTATCGCATGTTTGTTAAGAATTATGGGAGAATAGCAGCACCTCTAACAACGTTATTGAAGAAAGATGCATTTTCATGGACTTCAGAAGCAACAAAGGCCTTTGAACATCTTAAAGAGGCAATGTGCCAAGCACCGGTCTTAATTATGCAGACTTCACAAAAAACTTTATTGTGGAATGTGACGCCTCAGGAAATGAAATTGGTGTGATTTTAATGTAAGAAGAAAGGCCCATTGCTTTTGAAAGTCGTCCAATCAAAGGAAAGTATTTACACAAAGCTATTTATGAGAAGGAAATGTTGGAAATACTACATGCACTTAAGAAATGGCGACCCTATCTAATGGGAATACACTTCAAGGTAAAAATGGATCATGATAGTATTAAATAATATTTAGAACAAATATTATCTTCAGAAAAGTAGCAAAAATGGGTCACAAAGATGTTGGGTTATGACTTTGAAATCATCTACGAAAAAGGGAAGAAAAATGTTGTGGTAGATGCACTCTCAAGAAAGGATGAGGATGTGGAAGCATTTCTTTGTTTCATTTCTATTATCCAACTAGATTGGATAAATGAAGCAAGGTATGAATGGAATAATAATGAATAAGTGTGGGAACTCATTCAAAAGTTACAACAAGATCCCAGTACATTTGATACATTTAGTTGGAAAAATGATTCGTTATGGTACAAATATTTCTTATACTTATGTAAGAATTCCCAACTCAAACAAAACATTCTTATGGAATTGCACACTTCTACCTTAGGAGGGCACTCAGGATTTTTAAAAACTACCACAAGGTTAAGAAGGAATGTTTTTGGGATGGCCTTAAATCGAATATTCAAAGTTTGTGGCTGAATGTTTGGCTTTCCAACAAAATAATGTTGAAACAATAAAGACTCCAGGTCTATTACAACTTTTATCCATTCCATGCCAACATTGGGAGGATTTTTCAATGGATTTTTATCATATGTTTACCCTAGTCCAAAGGAAAGAGTGTCATCAGGTGGTAATTGACAGGCTTACCCAATATGCACACTTTTGTGCATTATCTCATTCATTTAAATACAATACAATTTCTATTGCATTTATGGAAACAATTCAAAAGCTACATGTAAAACCAAAGATTATTGTAAGCGACAGAGATCCCATTTTCACTAGAATTTTTTGGACATAATTATTTTCTTGTCTCGGTTGTTAGTTAGCTCATAGCTCATCTTATCATCCTCAATCTGATGGGAAAACTGAGATAGTAAACAAATTTTTGGAAGGATATCTTCGTTGCTTTGTCTTTGATAAACAAACACAATGGGTCAAATGGTTTCCTCTAGATGAATGGTGGTATAACACTTCCTTCCATACTACAACAAAAATTACCCCATTTATGGAACTTTATCGATATCATCCACCATCCGTCACATCATATTTAAGAGAAAATTATAAAGCTCAAGCAGTGGAATATCACATCGAGCATCAACAACAAGTTCTCCAACTCTTAAAAGATAACCTCACTTTGGCGTAGAATAGAAGTAAACAATAGATGTATCAAGATTGCAGCGAAAGAAGTTTTGATGTAGGTGACTGGGTATTCCTATGGATACAAAGATATAAACAAATGTCCCTCAAGAAAGCTAAGAAGGATAATAAATTACCACCAAATTATTATGGTCCATACAAAGTGTTGCAAAAGATTGGTACTATGGCATACAAATTGGAGCTTCCTGAAACTCCCTGAGTGCACCTAGTTTTCCATGTTTCATGTTTAAATAAGGTTATAGCTGACAAGCTCCTAGTTCAAAAAATATTGCCAAAACTTGACAAGGAAGGAAAAATCATATCGAAACTTGAAGCAATCACAGTAACAAGAAATCAAAAACTACGAAATCGATCAATTTTGGAGTATCTCATCAAGTGGAAGAACTTAGTCACTGAAGATTCCACATGGAGGATGAGAATTTTACACAGAAACATCTAGAACTACTCAAGCGTTGAGGAAAACATTTTTTTGAAGGAGAGGGACATGTTAGCTCCCTATAATACTAGTGATTCCCCCATTACTGTTGTCATTGCTACCCTTGTTTTTATTATTGTGCCCCTTTTGTCCCCATATTGTTATTAGTGTGCCCCATAGAAGCCCATTATTGTTATTTTTGTTCCCTTATATTATTATTTTTATGTCGGCCTTGATTATATTACGACCCCTTAGACTCCTCTATATATAGAGGAGGTTTAGTCATTTGTATCATCCAATAATTGTTCATTTGTGTAAGTAAAGGAGGTTTCCCCCTCGAAGAGGCTGATTTTGAAGTCATTGATCTATCTTTTCTATATTTTTGTGAGTTGGTTCATAACAAAAGGTCAAGAAGGTTGGCAGTGTGATACATATTTGGAAAATTAGGTTGAAAATATAAAAAAGTGATTTTCATTTTTAACCCTCCTAGGATTGCACAAGTGATAATCTCTTTCACCCTATCATGTTTTGGGAATAGACCAATGTTGAGTTTCAATATAAAACTCATGGGAATATATTATAATCTTGGAAATGTTCATTTTCTTCTTATCACTAGTCAAGACATAGATATTAACGATCACATCCCACTGGTAAAATTAATCAAAGCCTAACCCTAAGGGTCTCGAGGAGAATTGACCCCATGACCTCTCAATGGCAAGTTTCTTTAGCAATGAGACCTCAACCAATTGAGATAATTCTTTGGGCTATTTATTTTGTGTTCATTTAAATAATTGCATTTGATTTTTACTACGAAATATTTGTTATATATCAATTGCATTATTGATATATCTTTAGAGTAATATTTAAAATTATTATTAATTAGCTATAAACAAAATATTGTAACATACATTTTAAGTTAAAATATATGTAAAGTAATTGAAAAAAAAAGTCATAAGTAAGTGTGCTTCATGATAATGATGATGATTAATGTTAGATAGTATGGTCTACCCAATCTTAAGAAGGTAAAAGGTTAAATAGACTTCTTTAACATTTTATTTCTATGCTAAAAAAGAAGTGAAAGAAGTGCTCCCACATCACCATAGTTTTGTTGATTCAAAATGTCAAGAAGGTTGGTAGTGTGGTACAAATTTAGAAAATTAGATCGAATGAGTATAATATGGACAATATCAAAGAGTGATTTTCACATTCAACTCTTCTAATATTGTATAGGTGAAAAACTCTTTCATCCCATAGTGTTTTTCGAATTGAATAATGTTGAGTTTCACTATAAAAATCATGAGAATATGTTCTAATGTTGGAAATGTTCATTTTGTTGTTAACACTAGTCAAGATAGAGGGATAATTTTAGATTTTGAGTTTATGGTTGATCACCTCCTTAGAAGATTGTAGTTTCCTTTTCCCCTCTAGCTCTTTATTTCCCCACAATTTATCCTTAAACTTGGAAGTAATAATATTTTTAATGTGATTTATGATATTCTTGTTGGAATAGGTTCCCCCAATGATAGTTTTGGGGCTAAAAGCCCATGTTTTGGGACAATTTTGTAATAAAGTTGTAAAGTATCCACATTTTGTGGCCCTAGAGCATGAAGGTGTCAAGAGTCCTAAAGGGTTGTCTGCCCTTATTTTGTAAAGCGTAAAGTCAATTGTAAAGATCCACCCTTGGTTCGGAGACCATGGGATTGTATAAAAAGTAGCTAAGTAAGCTATAAGTATTTTGTAGCAAAGAATGAAGTAAGGAGTTAAGCATTGGAGTCTTGGTAGAGAAGAATAAGTTTTTTAGGTCTTAGCATAGGAAGAGGCTCTACAACTGAGTGCAGAGAGACCTAGCATGGAAGTCTGCAGTTGAGTGCATGGACTCCCGCAGTTGTGTGTGCAAGGCAGATATAGTTTTTATTAACTTAAAGATATCAATAAAGAGAAGTATTATGCAATTACTATGTATTTAGTTCTTGTTAATGCATCTGATTATATTGTGTTTTGGGTTTAATTTAGAATGTTCATGTGATGCGCGAATATATGTGATTGTGTTGTTTAATTGAATGCAAATAAGGATATCAGTTTACGCGGCACTAACTGTGATTGATTAGTAAAGTAAGTAAAAAACTTAAGATAACTTGCGAACCTATACAATACATTGTCATTGCTATGCGGAAATACCTAGATCATGGGGTAGGGTTGCATGAAGGTCAATCGTACACCTTTGTAGAGGTATTGAAGAGAAAAATAAAGGGTAGACTGATAGAGCCCTAAATCTTAGTGACCTGCACGAAAGTAGGGGTAGAATGTATAAACTGACATCATAACCATCTCAGGGTGTCGAAACTTGATTCTAGCATCTGCCCAAATTGCTTCGGGTGAGATTTCAGCTCGCACTCTGCGGGCTGATGCTGAAAGGGCCAGTAGTGTAGGGATTTGTTTGGCTAACTAATGTTGAACTTGGGTCATGCCCCATGAAGCCAAAAAATGGTTTTGTTGCTGGGACTGGAATTTGCATAAGGGTTGTGTGATGTTGTATCACTAGAATCCAACTAAGAAAGAGGTCAAAGACTCATTGGATAGGAAGATCCATGAATTTGTGATGCAAGAGAACAAAAACCCATGGCTGACAAAGGAGCAATGGTAACTGTATATAGAAATCCATAAGATATTTTTATGTTCCTTTCCAGTCAAGTTATACGAGTGGATCGCGAAGCTAGCGGATAACGAAGGAAGGTGGAGGCATGATGGTCCTATTATCTAGACCCCATAGCTAGTAGAGAAACTAAAAGCCTCTAAGGATAAGATTACCCACATTGTTGATCATTGGCTCAATCGAATCATAGGGCCATTTGTAACAGAATTCACGGTCAATACCTTAGTGAGATATAACAAGGTGGAGTGACACTTTTCCAAAGGTTTGTGAGGTAAGTACGTAAAGTCTTTAAATACCTGGGTTAATATTTTATTGTGCGAAAACTGGGTTATGCAGCTACCTTGATGTTCAGAGCTACACGAAGTGGAAAGACTTATAGGAACGAATGAAGAAAGGGTCCTAAATATAGCCCATTGATTTCACCTCCGTTGGGTGACAAAGAAGGAGTAGCACAGGCTTCTCCACAAAGTGAAGTTCAGTTAATAAAACAAGGATTCCTGCGGCTACCACCTCCACCTACACCACCTCCAACTTCACCACCATCACCTGCGACTTCGCCCACACCACCACACCGCAGTTCAACATGGAAAATTCAGTGAAGCTGCCTTTGCTTAAGTGCCTGGGAAATGAGGACCTGGACTAGTTCTGGTTCATTGTAAAAGTTGTATGGGAAGCTCAAGGCATCATAGACGATCACATAAAAAAGTTAACATTGGTTAGTGCTTTGTAGGATTGCGTGCTAACTTTGTACAGCAAGTATTCTAATGATAAACCAAACTCTGGGTTGGTAGAGATCCAGACCATGCTAAATAAAGAGTTCAGTAGGCATAAATTCAAGGCACAGTCAATTGTGGGGTTCAAGGAAATCGTGATGAAACCAGGTGAGACACCATGGGAATTGGATCAGATATTGAAGTGTAAAATTCATGAAGCTAATATGAACTTAACAGATGGACAACACCGCAAGTGGTTCATGGCTTCGCTCTTACCTCACCTAAGGCTTTCACTATCACAATAGAAGATTACGACTCAGACATAGGCCTTGGAGATTGCCATAAGATTGCATGAAACATCGATGTAAGATTTGAATTTGGGGGTTCAGTAGATCCATGCACAGTTGCAAAATCTTTGCCTTGAAATACAAAGTTTGAAGTAGGACAGAACAGTTTGACAAGAGGTGCATGAAGAGATATGGTGTGTGAAATGTAAAGGTCAGGGGCATGACAAAGGCCACTGCTCAGTATTTGCAAAATATATTGCAAGAGGGGGATCGATGCCTTTGAGGCGGGAAGCCCAAGCAGGATTGAGTGCGGGGCCTATGTTGTGGTGCACTATATGTTAGGTGATAGGGAAACATACAACTGATAATTGTCATTTGCTGCAGAAGTTTGTACAAACACCGTAGCAATTGTTCTGCAACTTTTGGAGGTCAGTAGGGCATGATGAGCGCAAATACCGAAGTTACGAATTGATGATGGATAGAACACCCACCTATAGAGTTCAGGAAAAAACTTGGCCTCCTGACCAGAGCATTGGGATGGTGTGAATAGGTTTTCAGGCATGCAGACGAGGTCGAGGCGGAGGAGGACTTGGAAAAGGTCGGGGACAGCTGGTCTATTACAATTGTGGAGGACTAGGACAATATGCTCGTGAATGCACTAACCCAACACATCTATCGTGTAAATATTGTACTCAATTTCATCATGAGATAGAGGACTGTCCTACGCTGATAGTGAGGATACACAACAAAGAGGTGCTACCACCACAGCCAACTCAAAACTTGCAGATGATGAGGGTAGAGCCTCACGAAGAGGATCTGAATGTGAATATAGTGCTTCGAAGTGGAATTGCAACAGGCGATGATAAGGGGAAACAACCCGAAGACAACGCATGGGTTTGCAAAGATCTGGAGAAGGAGGTTGAATTTTATTTGGATCACACGCGTGAAACATTCATTGAAGCAAAAAAGAGCTTTGTTGAGGCCTCTACCTCAGGGAGTTGGATAAGATTGATCAGGAAATGGACCCATTTATTCTTACGACCTTTCTAGAGACCTACATGAAGTTGTTGTGTGATAGAAAGGTTGTGAAGGGTTTACAGGAACTTATAAATAGATGCACTAGAAATTCTCCGAGTGAACCACGCATGGTACAAAAGATTGATAAGCATAAAGAAAGGATAGGGCATGAGATGAGACTCACCACGCAAATAGGAGAATATGAAATGAATCAGGTTATTCTGGACCTGGGGTCAGACGCGAATGTTTTACCAAAGCAGACTTGGGAACAGATGGGGAGACCCACACTGCAATGATCTCTGATTCAGTTAAGGATGGAAAATCAATAGAATATCATCCACATGGAACAACTGCAAGGAGTAACTATAGACATTGAAGGCGCGAGTGCATTGGATGACTTTGAAGTGATATAAATTGTGGATGATAGCAACCCCTACCTTACGCTCCTTGGCATTGTTTGGTGTATTGACATGAACGGGGTAATAAATCTAAAGAATCAAAAGATGATATTTGAAAATAAATCGCTTCATGCAATAGTACCCCTAGATCCTGCTGAAGGATTGCCGTATACTGAACCAGTCCGTGATTAAAAAAGCGATGATGATTTGGACTACATATATAAGATAACATCATCAAACCAAGATTGGGTGAATCTGATAGTGGATGGATGAATTACATGGGATCGCAAGAGTTCATGCACCTAAGACTATGATGAAGAATTAAAGCATTGGCAGAATCATCTACATGAAGTAACCACGTTGAGTTGTAACACTATGACTCGGTCACTGCATTGTGTGTCATTAGAGGTAAGAAATCTACCCACTTATGATGGCTTGACTGATGTGGATACATTTGTGGATGCATTTGAGAGGGAAGTACTAGAGAAGCAGTGCTTTCAAGCTTTGGACTAGGCATTGAGCGCTATGCCCACGAGATGGTGGGGTACGCACAAGGGTAGTTTTGATGATTGGTACGAGTGTAGTAGGATGCTGAGAACACGCTTTAGGAAGCCAAAGCTACGAATGAAAGGAAAGTATGACGGGAAGGATGATCCATGCACACACTTTGCCAAATGGGCTAAGCCCAATAGTGGTACAAAAAAAGAAGCAGAAGGATGAAATAAGGATATGCATAGATCTCAAAAAGTTGAATAACACTTGCATGCATGATCCTTTCCCGAATCCGTTCACTGGTGAGGTATTGGATAACGTAGCTAGACAGGAAGCGTACTCCTTCATTGATGGGTTTTCTGGGTGATGAGCCTCATAAATGGGTAATTATATGGGTTGATTTTACCACCTAACCTAGTAAAATCAACCATTCTCTTAGCTTATTGTATGATTTTCTTATTATATTTATGCGTATAGGGTGAGTTGAGTTAGTTATTATGCCATGTGGTCTAACATGTATTTAATGCAGATTATTGATGGATTTCGAGGTCAAAGTCAAGGATCTAGTGGTCAAACTGCATTAATAACTTGAAGTAGATAGAGGAGAGGACTTATAGAATAGAATCTCCCTCATTTATTGCTCCTCACTTCGAATTCTCCTTCATTCAGCTCGGAGTACAAGCAACTGCATCATGCACTAGAACACAGTCGAGCAAGTGGAAGATGATTGATAGTTATCTCCAGTTTTGGGAGCCAAGCCTCCCTAATTTCAAGTAATTTGTTTGTAGTTTTAGACGTATAAGTAGAGAGGCCTAGGGCCTCACTAGGGTCGACTTTTTTTTTGCTTCTATAAAATTTGCTCAAATTTCGAGCCTACTATTTTATGACAATTTTATGTAATCTTGCTATTTTTTGATAATGAAGATGGAAACCTTTTTGAGCTAGCACTGAGTTACCTCAGAGGGTTGAAGCTCTTGGGTTAGGGCCTAATCCAAGTAGCCAAGCTTCTCTCTACTTGTGTTTTTATGCTTTACTTCAGTTTGTAGATTAGTTTGTTGTTAGATTCATTTCTCTTATGGTTAAGAATAGGTTGATTTTGATGATTTAGTAGCTTGCTTCCATTTGTGCTTTCTGTATCAGGTTAAGCAGTGATTAGAGAAGATTCAAAAAGTTCAAAATAGTTCCTTGGCCTCTCTTCCTCCCTCTGGGACCATGATTTGAGGCAAAGACTCTCTTGCTTCCCCAAAAACATAGATTTTCCCCATTCCTAGGACTTTGTTTGCAGTTCTCTAGTAGGTTGATAGTACAGTTGTGCTTCACTTTAGATATTCTTTATCATGTTCACTTCCTGATTTGCAATAGTCCATTTTCATGCTTTCCTTTCTTACAACATTTCCCAACATTTACTTCTATACATCATAATTTATGCCATTTTAATGCAAAACTTTGTTTTTCCTAGGATGCACTCATTTCATTGGTTGCTTGATTTTCTTGGTTGACTATCAGTTTCTATGTAGCGGATCTCTTCCAACAGTGGGCCATCTTACGAAAAATCACACCCTCCATATGATCCATGCCCTAAAGGTCTCCCAAACCTCACCTCAATTCTTCCCTAGTTTCCTTCATTTTTCATAGAACTTCTTCCTCTCTCCTTGAGCAAAACCAATCATCTTTCTCTCTCCTACTGATTCATGGTAGACCTTAGGCACCCTAACACCTCATTCCAACCTTCATCCACCTTTTCCACCAACTCTCACACCCTCAAAACAACGAAAATTGCTCTCGGCCTCCCCCTGTAGTTTCCCTGTTTTCCTCCTGTAGTTTTCCTATGTTCTCCTGTAACTTTTCCTATAGGATTTGTTTTGAAGGCTGAGTGTGAGAAAAACCTCAAGAAGGCCACCTAAGACCTCCTAGGACCCATCCACACCATCCTACATCCTACCAAGCTCCAAAACCGTCCTCTAATGCCACATGTTCACTACCACACTCACACAGGATAAATTAGATGCATGTTAAATTCACATAAAAACACATAAAAATCCAAAAATACGTTTTTTGCTTATTTACTTCTAGAAATAGCATGGTTAGATGTTGTTTACTTCCTTGAGTAGGTAATGGCATTTCTTTCATGGTTTTCATAGTGTTTTTGGCAAAAGTAGAATTAGCTTGATAATTAGGGTTTACTAGGTTTTGCTTTACATTCCAGTCTTTCTCCTTTATGCAGTTAGAATAACATATGTGGAGTAATATTTCTTTACTTTCATCACACATAGAGCTTCTTCTAAAATCTATAGAAGTTGTCTTGAGCTCTTAGTGATCTCGCACCAGCTAACCAAGTGGCAACCAGCAGTGAGAACTAGTACTTGTGCATATAGCACTCACGCTTCCAAGTTTGTTATGAACTACGAGGTTGATAAAAGTAAAGGTGGTAGCCCAGGATTTGTAGAATTCTTGCTACAATACTGGTGCTCACCACATTTTGGCACCATATCCGGGGAAGCGTCAGAGTATTTTGTGATTACTGCTTTCTTCTATTTCCTATTGCAACATTCTGCTAATAGTTTATTTCGACAAAAGTAGACTAGTCATTTCTTTTCTTTCAGTTATGCATTTCCTTGCTTTCCTTTTCAATTCAGCAAATTTCCATTCAGCAAGCTCATTTTAGCTAGCTGTAATTTGTTTTTCTCCATCATGATTTTAGTATATGTAGGTACTTTTAGTGTGGCGAAAAAGAAACAAAAAACCAACCAAAAATATTTCCTTTCATGCCTCATAGGAGTAGAGATAACTTAGGAAAAAAATTTCCCAACACCCCCATTGTTTCACACAGCCAACCTTCTCTCTTCTTCAGTGGTTGCAATCAAGAATAACCCTTAGGTGAACATCCAATCATATTTGAATAACTTATAGGTGAAGAAGAAGAAAAAAACATTCCTTTGGAGCCAATGGCTGAAAAAAGAAATGCTAGGGGAAATGGAGAGAGAATAGAGAGTACCTTCCACATTCGGGAGACCAATGGGGATACCAAAATGGAGAATATAAGTCCTTCATCCCTACCTCACTTCCATGTTCTGACTACAGAAGACCCTAACACCTTCTTGTTTGAGTTTGTTGTCATCTGTCGAATTTATGACTATGCAAAAGACAATTAAAAGTTGAAATTTCTCCCCTCTACTCTCAAGGACATAACATTGCGCTCGTTCATGGGATTACCTAGAAATAGCATCACAACTTGGGCTCAGATGCAGTAGGATTTTAACAATAAGTATTGAGACTATTGTAGGTAAAAAGATACTAAATAAGAAATCTTCAGAATGACCATAGGAAGTGATGACTCCCTAGAAGACTATGAAGAGAGGTTCCAACTTAGTTACAAAAGGGTCAGGTATACACTTGACCCTGAGTCTCTGAAGTTGGTCCTGCTCAGGGGAATTTAGGAAGACCTACTCACACATCATAAGATCAAGCACATGACTTCCACCCTTACCATCCACAAGCCAATGGGCAAGTGGAGGTCACTAATAGAGCATTGGAAGGGATCCTAACCAAGGTAGCGAGCAGTAGCAGAAAAGACTGGGCAGATAGATTAGTTGAGGCCACCTGGGCCTACAACACAACATGGAAGACCACCACCAGGTTCAAACCTTATGAACTAGTCTATGGGAAGAAGGCTTTGCTGTCAATAGAGTTTGAATTCAATACCCTAAGAATGGTAGCTCAGTTGGACCTAGACCTCAACGACGCATAGAAGGAGAGATTACTTCAGCTCAATGGATTGGATGAATATAGATTGCAAGCCCTTCTGCATACAAAGGTAGTTCAGCTTCAGAGAAAGATATGGCATGATAGAAATATGAGTGAAAAGCAATTCCAAGAGGGAGATTGGGCATTACTCTATGATTCAAGATACAAGGATTTCAAAGGCAAGCTGAGGACACTATGGAGAAATACGATGACAATGGTTCATTTCTGATCAAAACCATTGATGATGAAGCCATCCCATGCTTGTCAATGGACATCGGTTGAAATTATATAAGAAACCCCTCTCTAAGCAAGAGTTTATTGAATATTTGAATAAAACAGTGATGGTAGTGGAGCATGTCTTAGCTTCCACTTCACCCACTCATTGAAGAAAAAAGAGAAAAAATAAGGACTCAAGAGAAAACATCCATGAGGCACTTGAGTCCCATCATTGGGTTGAAAACCTCTTCTGAGGCAGCCCAATAATGTCAAAAAAATGGGGAAAGGAATAAGATCCCTGGGTAAAAACCTCCCTTGGAGGTGCCCAGGGCAAGCAATTAAGGTGAAAACATCTCTGAGGCACCCTAGTTGTTTTCAAAAAAAAGGAGAAAGAAAAAAATGAATTTTTATTGCATTGTAGGTTTGCAGGAGGACTATAGGGAGCAGAAGAAGGTGGCAAGGGGACCCTGACATTCATACCAGCATGCACCTCATCTTCTCCACACCTTCCTCCATCATTTTTGGCATCTCTTTCACCCCACTATACCTCTTCTTCCAAAACTGTGTTTTCTACAGGAGGCTCTGTTTTTTCTATAGGAGGCTCTTGTAGGAATTACAGAGAGCCAAAAGTGTCTATAGGAGGTAGTTTGAGGGACAAGAAAATATTCATAAGGAACCTATAATCCCTCTGACCATTTTAAAACCTCCTTGCCATTATTTCCAAGCCTGCATCACACTCCAAGCATCATTATTATTATTATTTTCCCTTTCCAAGAAAAAACACAAAAAAACAATTTTTCAGTTTAGAGAAAAAAACAAAAATAAAAGGAGGAAAAGGCACCGTTAACTTTACCTGAAGCTTACCTACTATCCCTCCATCATTCATCACCACCTCTAGCATCATTCTTGAGGTCCAAGCTTAGGGAAATAGCTAAAGTTTCAAGGAGATAAATAGCTACAGGAGCTCCTGTAGGAATTCCTGTAGCAGTTGATCCCATAGAAGTCTAGCACCAGTAGCAAGGGACAACACGTCAGAAGGTTGAAAAGGCATATGTAGCTCAACTCGATAAAATAAGAACCTGCAAAAAAACACAACAACACATCAGCAAGCACAGACAACATGCATGAGGGAAAATGAAGGCATGCAGCAGAGAAATCCACAACACCTCACAGTCGATGGCAGCAAATACAATTGGATTATAGGTAAGTAGCTAAGTCACTCCTCCATCTGCATTTGTGTAATTAGGAACCATATGAAGGCAACGAGATGGTTGAAATCGAAAGAGGGAAATTTGGCTAGTTAATTTTTCCACCTTCATTTAGTTGACTCCACTTAACCGAGATATCATCCACACGTGCGCACAGTCAACTCAAGCTAAAGATGTGAAGGACAGGTAGTGGGAGGAAGAGTTAACTCCGATATAGTAATGAGGGGATGATTACGAGGGGGGTCATGATGAACAAGTAAGTGGGGACCAACAATCCTAATCTGCGCAACGTACACCTTTCGAGCTCAACACTCATAACCAAAAATAGCCATAAAAGGTAACGAGCACTCCTCCCCATGCATTCTCACCACCTTTTCTTCAATTTCTCCCTGTAACTTAGCCACACAATAGTATTCTTATGCCCCCATAGCCTCGTATCCACCATCCTCCATCGATTTCCTCCATATTTTTTCTCTCAGCATCTTCTACAAGAGCCCTACAGGTTTTCTACAGGAGCACCTACAGGAAATCTACAGGAGGGATAGCTGGCTTCTATAGGAGGGGCAGTGAGTCATTTTGAAGGGAGAAAATGTGATTTTTGGCACAAATTTTAGTTTGAAGAGGTAGGGTTCATAAATTCCCTCTGTTGGATATCAAAATGTGAAAGAGTTGGTCTCAAATTGAAGATAAAATGAGTCTTTAAGAGGGTAGAAATACATAAAAAAATTGTTTTTTCTTTTTTAAAACACAGTCCCCTCTATTTTTCTATTTCACTCAAAATTCTTTGTCTCCACCTCCATATCTGGTTTTTCAAAAGAATTATAGGCAGTATGATAGGGGGGTTTATGAGAAATAGCCTACTAACTCCACTAGAATGCATGCACATCATCAAGTGGTGGAAATATTTACAAGGGAAAACTAGAGGAATTTCTTTGAGAAGTTTAAATGGTTTGATGATGAAATTGCCCATGAATTTTCTCTCTCTCTGGTCGCTCACACAAGAACTCATGATACTATAACCATTAGAGGAATCCCCATTGAAATAACCCATAAATTCATCAGTAGGGTCACTACCCTTCCTCTTGGGTTGCCTTGGAGTATAGATGAGAAAATAATTGGCCAGGCTGAAACCCCTGTTGAAGAAAAAAATGGAATTAGGAGGGCTAGTGTACCATATCCTTGGGATGAGGTTAGCTATCAAGTGATCAAATACAATTCTTGTGAGGGGAGGCACAAAATTATTTATGGATATCATTTCAGAATCCTCCAAGAATTGAGATATGGCATGGATACCCCAACACATCAAAAGATCAATATCCCTTGCTTTCTCCTTTAGCCCCTCATTGACTCTAGCACCAAGGTACAAGAGGGAAATTCACAACATCTAGCTCACCATGGCCTAATCAAGACCGTAGTAGAAGAAGCCCTCCATACCCTTACAATCCCTATAGCATGGGAAGTTTTCATAAATATGACCGCTGAGGATGACATCAAGGCATTAACATATGATGTTAGTCCTATTGTCAGTGAGGAGGGAGAACAACAAGGAGGAGAAGATGAAGCCAGTGGTGACATAGCAGAGCAAGAGAGGAAGGAGGAAAGAAAAAAAATAGAGGAGGGGAGAGTTGAAGAGACATAACAAGAGGTAGAAAAAGAGATAGAGAAGGAGGAAAAAGAGAGAGAAGAGGGAGAAAAGGAGGCGGAGAGGGCAGGGCAAAGAGAAGAGTCCCCTGAAACTTTGAAAAGAGAAGTAGTAGTTGCCCCTAATGCCCTCAATACACTAGTTAAGCAGAAGCATAAGAGGAAATGAAAATCCTCCATGTATTTCTGGGTAAGGAAGAGTACTAGAATTAAAATAGGAAAACCTTAGCCCTCATCAAAAACTGCCATTAACATTGAAGATTCACCATCTGCCAAAGTGAAAGAATATACTTCGAAGACACCCATAACGTATGAAGGGAAGACTACAAGATATTCTACATGGAAGGGAAAGGAAATTCTACAGGACCCCAAACCAGACCTACAGGAGGTTAAAACAGTCCTACAGGAGACATTGTCCAAACTACAGGAGACACAAAAACTTGAGAAAAAGATAGGAGGACAACCAGAGGTGAAAGAGGAAGCACAAGAGCTACAAGAACCTGACCCCCATCCTAATATTGACTCTTATTATCGACTACTTGAGGGAGGCAAGATAATCCCACATAAATTTGCAATTCCACTATTTTTCAAATTGGAAAAAGAGAGTGAGAATGCATAGGTGGATGCAGATCCAAGTCCAAAGGAGTTGAGGATATTGGCCACATGGAAGACAAACTTAGGGAAATGGGTAGGGAATTGAGTGCTCTCAGAGACAGAGAAGCCATTACAAGAAGCCACCATGAGAATGAGAATGAATGACTAAGGAGGCAACTACAGGAGAAAGAGACTCATTTCACATACATGGACAACTTATCCATAGAAGCATCACAATGTGGAACACCAGCCAAATCTTATCACCTCTATCTAAAGGAACAATGGCTTCGATTCCAAATAAAAACTTTGGCACAAAGAGGAATAATGCCTTTAAAAGACTATAGGCAGTTGATGGATTTGTGTGACCAAAGCACCTCCGAGGACAAAGTAAAGATGGCAGAGTTCTATCTACACAATATGGCCCTCACAAACTTGAATGTGTGGGACCCAAATGCTAATCTATGGGGATATGCAATTAATGGCCATGGCGTCATGGATGAACCATGAAGAATTGAGGGAAGCATAAATGAAAAGATTGTTGATAAAAGAGTAGAATGAACCATTGATGATAAGAGTTGAGCCATCAGATCCTATGGCACTCATCAGCACACACAACCTACTTGCCAATGACCCTCAAAATGCCCCTAAATATCTAGCCAATCAGGAACAAGCCATTGCACACTTTGAAGATATGCTTAGACTACTTGGGGATGATTGTGTGCATGCATCCATAAGAAGATGGAACACCGTACCCCACAGCTTACAGATCATAGAATAACATTCCCCCATGAGTCTGAAGGAGACATTTAAAAGAGTGCCAATGTACAATAACTCCATGCAAAGGCTGAAGGTCAATTGGATTGGCCTCAAACTGACTCCTCAACTCGTATCAGGCATGTTGGAAGGCAGAAGCGAAGAAGAGAAGGAGTAGTAGGGAGGCCACCAGGGCCATGAAATACCAAGAGATTGAATAGGTTGCTTAGAGGATGAGCAACACCTTCAGTAGGGGGGTGATGACGAGCCTCATAAATGGGTAATTATATGGGCTCATTTTACCTCCTAACCTAGTTAAATCAACCACTCTCTTAGCTTATTGTATGATTTTCTGATTATATTTATGCTTATAAGGTGAGTTGAGTTAGTTATTATGCCATGTGGTCTAACATGTATTTAATGCAGATTATTGATAGATTTCAAGGTTAAAGTCAAGGATGTAGTGGTCAAACTATAACAATAACTCAAAGTATATAGACGAGAGGACTTATAGGAGGGAATCCCACTCATTTATTGCTCCTCACTTTGAATTCCCCTTCATTCATCTCGGAGTACAAGCAGCTGAATCATGCACTCGAAGGTAGCCGAGCAAGTGGAAGATGATTGATAGTTATCTCGTGTTTTGGGAGCCAAGCCTCCCTGATTTTAAGGAATTTTTTGGTAGCTTTAGATGTGTAAGTAGAGAGGCCTAGGGCCTCACTAGGGTCGACTATTTTTTTTGCTTGTGTAAACTCTGCTCAAATTTCAAGCTTACTATTTTATGACAGTTTTATGTAATCTTGCTTTTTTTTATAATGAAGATGGAATCCTTTTTGAGCCAACACTAAGTTACCTCACAGGGCTTAAGCTCTTGGGTTAGGTCCCAATCCAAGCAACAAAGCTTCTCTTTACTTTTATTTGTATGCTTTAATTTAGTTTGTAGATTAGTTTACTATTAGATGTATTTCTCTTATGGTTAAGAGTAGGTTTCTTTTGATGATTTAGTAGCTTGCTTCCATTTTTGCTTTCTGTAGTAGGTTAAGAAGTGATAAAAAAAGATTCAAATGCTAGCAACAATTCCTTGGTGTCTCTTCCTCCCTCTAGGACCATGATTTGAGGCAAAGATTCCCATGCCACCCCCAAACACAAATTTTCCTCATTCCTAGGACTTCTAGTGTTTGTAGCTCTATAGTAGGTTGATAGTTCAGTTTTTCTTTTATTTAGATCTTCTTTATCATGTTCACTTTCTAATTTGCAATAGTCCTTTTGCATGCTTTCCTTTCTTATAGCATTTCGCAACATTTCCTTCTTTACATCATAGTTTATGCCATTTTAATGCAAAACTCTGTTTTTCCTAGGATGCACTCATTTCATTGGTTGCTTGATTTTCTTGGTTGGTTGTCAGTTTCTATGCAGCAGATCTCTTCCAATAGTAGGCCATCTTAACGACAATCACACCCTCCATCTGATCCATGCCCTATAAGTCTCCCAAACCTCACCTCAATTCTACCCTAGTTTCCTTCATTTTTCATAGAACTTCTTCCTCTCTTCCTAAGCAAACCCAATCATCTTTCTCTCTCTTGGTGATTCATGGTAGACCTTAGGCACCATAACACCTCATTCCAACCTTCATCCACCTTTTCCACCCACTCTCACACCCTCAAAACAACGAAAATTTCTCCCGGCCTCCTCCTGTAGGCCTCCTATAGTTTCCATGTTTTCCTCCTGTAGTTTTCCTGCGTCCTCCTGTAGTTTTTCCTGTAGGCTTTCTTTTGAAGGCCGAGTGTGGGAAAAACCTCCAGAAGGAAACCTAAGGCCTCCTAGGATGCACCGACACCATCCTACATCCTACCAAGCTCCAAAACCGCCCTCTAATTCCACTTGTTCACTACTGCACTCACACACAATAAATTAGATGCATGTTAAATTCACATAAAAATCCAAAAATATGTTTTTTGCTTTTTTATTTCCAGAAATAGCATGGTTAGATGTTTTTTACTTCCTTGAGTATGTAATTGCATTTCTTTCATGATTTTCGTAGTGCTTTTGGCAAAAGTAGAATTAGCTTGTTAATTAGGGTTTATTAGGTTTTGATTTACATTCGAGTCTTTCTCCTTTCTGCAGTTAGAATAACATTTGTAGAGTAGTCTTTCTTTCCTTTCATCACACATAGAGCTTCTTCTAAAATCTATAGAAGTTGGCTTGATCTCCTAATGATCTCACACCGGCTGATCAAGTGAGCACTTGCAATGAGAACTAGTACTTGTGCATATAGCATCGATGCTTCCAAGTTTGTTACGAACTACCGGGTTGATAAAAGTAAAGTTGGTAGCCCAAGAGTTGCAACATTCTTGTTGCAATACTAGCACTCACCAATGGGTACAATCAGATCAAAATCACGTGTGAAGATAGAAGCGAGATGACCTTTGCGACTTAATGGGGATATTTTCAGTACACTGTAATGCCTTTCATATTAAAGAATGCGCCTGCAATTTTCTCATGCGTAGTCATTGCTGCATTCAAAGACTTTATTCATAAGTTTTTGGAGGTGTAGTTTGATGACTTGACTTTGTTTAGGTTGGTAAAACGCCATGTGGCAAGTTTGCGCTTAATGCTAGATACTTGTCGAAGGTACCAGATTGCGCTCAATCTGAAGAAATTCCTATTTTTTGTTTCTTTTGGGACTCTGTTGGGTCATGTGGTTTGTAGACAGAGACTGATGGTAGATCCCGTGAAAAACGCAGTGATACTTAACTTGGAGGCGCTGAGGAGTGTGAAACAGTTGTACGCAACCTTGGGACATACTGGGTATTATAGGAATTTTATCAAGGACTATGCCCATATCACCGTGCATATGGAGAAGTTGCTAAAAAGGGATATCAAGATGTGTTGGAATGAGGACTGTCAAAAAATATTGGATGTATTGAAAAGAAAAATGGTCACCACGCTGGTTTTAGTCTTGCTAGATTGGAAGAAGGAGTTTCATGTACATGTAGATGTGTCATGTATAGCACTGGGAGCAGTACTGACACACACTGGTAGGGTAGAATTGGACCATCCTATAACGTTCACAAGCAGGACGTTATCCAAGTTTGAGAAGAACTATTCCACCACTGAGCATAAAGGATTAGCCATGGTATATTCACTCCATAAGTTTAGACACTATTTGCTAGGTGGAAATTTTAAGATGTATACAAATCATTCTGTGTTGAAATACCTGGTCAATAAGCTTGTGTTGGGGGGTAGAATCTGAAGGTGGTTGTTATTATTCCAAGAATATGATTTTGAAGTTATTGTGAAGCCTGGACGACTGAAGGAGGGATTTCCTGAGGAGGGATTGCCTCACGCGCAACTATTTGCAGTGTGTGTCATGGATGTCACTTTGAAGACATCATAGACTTCCTAATGATAGAAACCTCCCCAGAAGGCTACACTATCCAACAAAAAAAGGAGTTAGTGGTGCGCACGACAGACTTATCTATCATTTCCAAACATCTGTACAAAATGGGGTCTAATGAAGTATTATGATGATACGTACCAGAGTTTGAAAGGAGAAGTATCCTTGTATATGCTCATGGGGGCACTACGGGAGGCCATTATGCATGAAGAGCTGATGAGCCTCAGTAATGTAACAAGAATGCTACAACTCCCGAGGCTACAAGCTTTAATTATCAACCCGGGGTTCGTACAAAATTTAGAGGTGTCGACATTATATGTGCAGCATACAATGTGTCCTTCCTTTTTTGCCATGATGTAATGGAGTGCATGTACTAAAGTCAAATCCTAAACTAATCGTAGGAAATGAAATGTTCGAAATGGAACCTTAACCTATTGCAAGAAAGAAAGTACACGGAAAGATAAAGAAATCAAATGCTAAAACACACAATTTTATAACTAAATGCTAAGAGGCTTTGCTTCAAAAGAATTCTAAGTTAACATGTATGAAATTATATTCACCTAAGCATGAATTTTCAAACCATCAAACCTTCTACTGCTATGCATGTAAATGTAAAATAAATTTGTTTTTTTTGTCTTTCTTCCATATGAGAGTGTGAAAGCTAATCTATTTTGGTGATGTGGAAGGTGGCTTGGAGATGATGGTGAATTATCAAAAGGTTAGGGAGACAAGTAAGGACCCTTTTCTAGCTTCCTAGAGGCTTTTTCCTCAATTCAGCCTCATAAAAGGCTTTCTTACAGGATGCTACAGTGATTTCCTACAGGATCCCCTGATTTTCCTACAGGATGTACATATTTACTATAATTCATCGAATGACCAAGAAAATCAAATCCAAATTGGATGGGAAAAACTTTGGTATTAAATAGGATGTCTTAGATCCCCATTCCAAGTGGAATCACTCAAAAATACCTCTGTTAACCCATGAAAAAAAATAAAAAGCATTACTAGTCGAAAATCTAAAAATTCGAGAACTAGTGAGCTAGTAAAATGCAATGGGGTAATTTTTTTTATGAACTAGAATGTTTTTGAGATCTAATTAAAGTGGAATACATTCAATTGAAGCTTGTTAGTATGCTCTAAAA
This sequence comes from Pinus taeda, assembly GCA_000404065.3. Lineage (NCBI taxonomy): Eukaryota > Viridiplantae > Streptophyta > Pinopsida > Pinales > Pinaceae > Pinus > Pinus taeda. Next base: position 98,483 of record APFE030290031.1, read on the forward strand.
AATAGCAGAAATTTACTTTGCTAAAAAGGAGGATCAATAGTCTATATTTGAGAATAAGAAGCCTAATCCAAGAAATTCATTGATTATTATGAGCTTCCAAAGATTTTCCAAGGATGAAATAATGCTTGTGATCTTGTGAAATAACTTACATCAACCATTTAATGCAATCCTACAATAATAAATCATTAATACTAAGTGCAGAAATAGAAAGAAATAAAAACTAGAGATGCAAGTGAATAAGCAATGGAAAGAAGGAAAGAAAATGATACAAAAGGACTTTAAGGCTTCTGGGATGGCCAAGCCTAAGGAAACTTAGAGACCTATGGAGGAGAACAATATTTAGAAGCTGGCACGACACTAATCTTCATTATTTTCATCAAAATAATTACATCCCTGCAAGAAAATACAATGGAGCTGCAAAAATAAAAGCTCTCTACACAATAGCACTAATGAAAATCTATATCTAGAAGAAAATTTGACAGGGTACTTATAAAAAATGATTAAGAATCATTCCCCATGAATGGAGGAATCTTTCCCAACCAAAATCCCTTGATTACTGGATCTAGTCCCCAATACTAGGAATTCGCAGTAAATGGCAGGGAACACATTCCTAGATTTTTTTAATCATTGGAGTTCCACAATTTGTGTCATAATTCCATAATATCTTGTTGAATTACTTATTTATTATTGATCCTCCAGTAGTAGGGAACAAGTCCCTAAATTATCTCCTCCTCCAACTCTTCATAATCTGCCCAATATTCTCATAATATTCCACACAAAAAAAAATATATATATGGCACGAATATTCAATTATTCATAAACCTTCCTAATGAATATATTAAAGTTAAAAATAAATTATCTAATGCAAAAAGATAGGTTTAATGTGCTGAAGGATGGTCATAGGCCTTAATTTATGTCTAATTTAGTGGCCCATCAAGAGCCACTGCACAGAAGATTCTATGAGCAGGGTTGTGGTGGCCAAGCCTCCATCAGGATTCAGAAGCTTACTGCAAGACATGCGATGTGTGTCAAAGGATTGGAAAGCCATTATTGAGAGATGAGTTGTCTCTAAACCCAAAAATGATGTTACAAACTTTCGAGAAACAGGTGATAGATTTTGTGGGACACATTCAACCCCAAGGAAAGAAGACAGGAGCACGCTACATTATCACCGAGATTGAGTATTTGACTCGATGGGTAGAGGCATGGCCTGTCAAGGACTTCAAAGGCACGATCACTATGAAGTTTCTCTTTGAGTATGTATTGATGAAATTTGAGTGTCCAAAAATTTTGATGAGTGATCGTGGTACGCACTTTTTGAATGAATCGATCAACACGCTAACGAAGTAATTTCATGTATTTCACCATAAAATCATGCCTTATCACCCACATGATAATGGGATAGTGGAAGCATTCAATAAGGTGCTGGAGAATGCACTGGCCAAGGTTTGCAATGCTTAGCGAAGCGATTGGGACTTGTGCATACCCGCAGTACCATGGCCTATCAGGCGACATGCAAAAAGTTGACTGGACAGACACCCTTTAGGCTTGTATATGGTGTTGAAGTAGTGCTTCCCATGGAATACGTTGTGCCAAGTCTGTACATAGCAACACTCACATATATGATGGATTGCAGAGCCTTGGAAGAGAGGCTCACACAACTTGCTGAGCTTGAGGAAGAGAGATTTCTAGGATTTCAGCAACAGGTCCAAAAGCATGGCATGATCAACACATTAAGCTATGCACCTTTAAGGTAAATGATGTGGATTTGTTATATGACAACAAGTTTGATAAATTTCCAGGGAAAGTTAGAATGCACTAGCTAGGGTGCTATGTCATTAAGGAGATTACCGATGGTGGAGAAGTTCAATAGGTTAAATTGAACAGATATCCCTTCCCAGGAAAGGTGAATGGTAGCCGATTCAAGTTGTACATCAGTTATCTGGCTAGGTGACTATATGAAGGTAGCATAGTCTTAGCGCTCCAGGCAACTGAAAGTAGGCGCGGGACTATAAAATGCACTGCCTAGGTTTGGGAAATGCACGATTGGAGGATTGTGCGGCACGAGGAAATGTCACAGGGTTCGTGAAGAGAGTTGCGCTACCTAGGGAAAAATTGCGCAAGTCAGCCACAAAGTGACTGTTAAAGTAATTTTTCATGATTTGACGGAAAGAATGCAGCCAAATGGAGTGGGCGACCGACATTTAAGGAAAAATTTATGGGTAATATCCTTGGAAATCTATTGCCAATCCGGAATTAATGAATCGAATGTGGGGGGAACGGTTGGATTTGAATTCAAAATGGCTTATAAATTATAGGTGGAGGCCCAATGAAAAACGCTTAGAAATTTGAACATCGAGTTGGTGAGCTCTCAGATGTGCATGCCCCACGCATTCTTCGAAGCATTGCTTGACTACCAAGTGTTTGATCAATTTCCAGATTCCAATCAGAATTTCATCCATGATTCTATCCCTGGACCTAAAGCTATGGATGCCAAAGTAGTGACAGCTGAGGGGTTGTGCCAGAAGTTGTTAGGGAGGCAGAGGGAGCTGCTACAGAGGTTGCAGAGGTACTAGGTAAATTCCCCAAGTCACCACAAATGCCTAGACCAAAGCCTACCCCGGCCAAGGAGAGTGCAAAGGATAAGAAGGGCAAGCGGGCTATGATACCAATGCATCATGCTTGCAGAGAGTTAGCTACGGTTCAGCTGGAGCTGAACCTATAGATTGTAGATTTGTATTTGAAGGCCCAACCTTCAACTCCACTAGACGTAAAGCAGTAGACAGTGCAGTAGCAGACTACACACAATTTTTTCAACAGTCATTCGAGGTCTTGACGAGCCTACAGGAGAATCCTAATGTATAGCAGATGGAGACAAAGGCACAAGAACTGCAGCAGTGCTACGACAAAGTAAAATGTAAAATGCACATTGTTTCTCTCACACAAAGACTAGCGAAGCTACAGGAGACCAAAACATTAAAAGAATGGGTAGATGTAGCACAACACAAAGAAGTAGTATTGAAGGCGCGATTGAAGCCCTGGTTGGATGAGGCTTATTCAGTCACAAACTCCATTCAAGGAAAGCTTGCTAACCTGCAAGAAACTCAGCAAAAGCTTCAGGCTGATAGTTCACGACCAACAATAGAGCAGTTGGTTGAAGAAGTGAACCAGGTGGCCGCACAGTGCACCACAGAGGTTGTCATCATACAGGTCGAGCTGGGGGGTCTTTGCGCCTGCAGAGTGACTTGAGAGCGATTTTCCATGTTTATGTTGACGGCTTGTTGGGAACGGGTTCCCCCAAGGACAGTTTTTGGGCTAAAAGCCCATGTTTTCGGACAATTTTGTAATAAAGTTGTAAATTAAACACATTTTTTGGTCGTGGAACACGAAGGTGTCAAGAGTCATAAAGGGTTATCTTCCCTTATTTTGTAAAGTGTAAAGTCAGTTGTAAAGATCCAACCATGATCCACGGACCATGGGATTGTATAAAAAGGAGCTAAGTAAGTAAGCTCTAAGTATTTAATAGTGAAGAATGAGGTAAGGAGTTAAGCATTGCAGTATTGGTAAATAAGTCTAAGTGTTTCGGGTCTTAGGGTAGGAAGATGCTCTGCAACTGAGTGTGCAGACCCTGTAGCTATGTGCGTAGGGTAGATAGAGTTTGTATTAACTTAAAGATATCAATAAAGAGAAGTTTTCTGCAATTACTTTGTATTTAGTTCTTGTTATTGCATCTGATTATATTGTGTTTTGGGTTTAATTTACAATGTTCATGTGATGCACGAATATATGTGATTGTGTTTTTTAATTGAACGCAATTAAGGATATCAGTTTACATGGCGCTAACTGTGATTGATTAGCGAAATAAGTAAAATACTTAATATAGCTTGGGAACCTATACAATACGCTATCATAGCTATGGAGAAGTACCTGGATCATGGGGTAGGGCTGTGTGAAGGTTAATTGTACACCTTCGCGAAGGTACTAAAGGGAAAAATAAAGGGTAGACTGACAGAGCCCTAAAGCTTAGTGACCTGCGTGAAAGTTGGGGCATAAGGTATATACCGACATCTCAACCATCTTACGGTGCAGAACTTGGTTCCAGCTTCCCCCCATATTGCTTCGGGTGAGACTTTGGTCTGCGCTCCTCACGCTGATGCTGAAAGGGACAGTAGTGTAGGGATTTGTTTGGCTAACTAACACTAAACCTAGGTTAGGCCCCACAAAGGCAACACTTATCCTTTATTCCCCAATGGTCTAGCAAAGACTAGGCATCCTTATGTCACTCTCGCTTCAATTGAAGGTGGGGATTTTAGCTAGATTCAAATAAATTTTATTTTACCTCTTTCCATCGATGTCGTATAACTTCTTCTTATACAAAAGATACCTAGTAATAAACATTCTTTAAATAGGGGAAATGGTTACTTCAATTAGGAGGATAATGTAGGAAGTATTTCCTTTAATCTCGAGGTTATCAGTTATAAACTTCTTTGGAATTGTTCAATCTTCCTCCACGATTTCTAGATAAAATATAACCCCAAACCTCATATCCATATAAAATAACAAGAGTGCCATGAGTCTCAAAGAGGATCTTCATTTTATCCCAACTCCAAAGATCTACTGACTTACAATTAGTTTCATACCCATAGTACATTTTCCAATTTCCATTTATCCTTTTCAATAATATAATTCTAATTCAATCTATGATGGATGTCAATTACTAGATATTTGTATGAATTAAATTCCTCCAAGGAGTTGATGTCATAAATGAAAGTATCATAGGTGATCTTTTTGGATTTCATTATCCTGGCTTTGGTTTTTTAAGTATTTGTAGTCATATCCATATTGGAGGAGAAATATTTGAGGATTCTAAGTTTCTTGCCAAGATGATAAAGGATCCATTCCAAAAGAACAATTTTGTCAACATAAAGGAGAAGAATTATGACCATACTAGTGAGTTTCGAACCAACACAACATGCATCACCTAGACACTCTTTTAACTTACAATTGTATATGCCAAAAATGGTAAGGGATAAGGGACTCCCTTGACTTGACTCCAATATTGAATTTAATTTACTCCAACCAACCCACAGGAGCTTCAAAGACAAAGCAATACCGTATAACGTGCATTCATATTGGGGCATAAAAAATTAGGAAAAAATGAAATAATATATTGAGCATATAATAAGGGGGTAAATGTTTTTTATATGTTGTATAGAATAATGTGTATTATAAGGTATTGTTTATATAATACATTGGCCATGCGTTGGATAAAAAGAAGTGGGATGGAGAAAGAGAGTTTTAGGAGTATTACAAGAGTATCAAGAGTGGGAGGCAGAAAGAAAAATATATGGTAATATCGAGACCATAGTAGCCTAATATTCAAACCTATGGCCCTAGTATTGACTTGTAATTCATGGTAATGTTAAATTCTTAAAGTGGCATTCTCCTTTATCTTTCATTTTCATCCTTTTACTTAAATTTTTAACATTACCATGAATTGACTCAGGATGTTTGAGAGTGGTTCCGACCTCATTATATTTCATATGGAGAAAGTATAATTTTAGATCTCACTCAAAATCCAGCAAACGTATTAGTTTTTCAAGATTTCGAGCTTAGGGGATTGCAATGTTTCCATTGGATTTTTTCATGTACTAGGGTATGAAACTCATATTTAATCAAGACAACCAAACCCTCTATGTACCTTGATGTTAGTGACATTGGTTGTAAAATTCCTCTATCATGACCCTAGTAAAAAAGTACATATCGCTCAAAAAAAATCTTGACTTCACATGCTATATTTTTTCTATCTTATGTTAATGCTTAGAGGGAGATATTAATGACAAAGATATAGGCACCACTTTTGATGATATGTAAGTATTTGTTGTGCCGTGATTTTTTTAGATGCTAGAGGCCATCTAGAGCCTATTTGTTGATGTATTTTAGATTAAGATATGGATTGCACTCAATGTTATTTTGTTATGTGCACCCTTACATGCTATGTAAATGAGAACGTGTAACTTGTATACCTATGGTTGTGTTGTGTTGTACAACAACCCCCCATTACATAAACATTTTCTTTCGAACTATAATATGAAATGGGTCCCTTTTAAACATAGATGTGTGAATAAATTGGTATCAACTCATCATTACAAAATTCTTCATCAAAAGTTCCAATAGAAATGCTATATTATAAACCTTTTGAACAAATATGAAATCAGTATTATGAATAAATATAAAAAAAATTATTATTGCGATAAAGAGATCGCAAGATCGCATATCGCAACAACAAGGAAAACATAATTCAAAGACCCATTGAATTACCCTGATCCAAAAAGTGAATAACTATCGGTTATCAGGAAAGGCGAGCAGCAAATATAACAAAGGGCCCTCCCCTATTTCTCCGATGCGATATCGCTATCGGCAATCGGGGGATATAATGCAGCGCATGTTAAGAAACCTTTAAAATCTCCCGATCCGATAAGGTGTATCATCATCGGGGATCAACGATTTTCGCAATAACATAAGTATTACAACCCGAGCACATCTTCAATTGCGATCCGATAAATCAAGGCGTGTGTTGCAAAATAGATTTAAAAGGCTTGCATGCATTATTTTGGATTATTATTAAAAGCCTTTGTGTTCCCGATAGTGATTTATTTGTGATTATCCGCCAAAAAACTCAACCCATGCTTGAATGAATCATTCGAAATATAAATGATATGATGGGTATTTAAAATGACTGACAGGTTAAGCGGCCAATTAATGAAGCAGTTATGCCGAGATCTTCCCTCAGATTGTATCTGTGGCAGTATTATTTTAATCTTTCATTACTCACTAATTGATATAATTCTTTCCTATTGGCTTACACTACCTATTCTTTGTATCACGTTCATTTGATTCCTTACATAGAGCTCTGCCAAATCAACAAGTTCCAGCCAATTGGGAAATAAATCCAAGAGATCCGCGGCAGCAGTAGCTCCTACAGTAACAGTGCGATCCACCACTGATCCAGGACCAAGAAAAAAGGGATTGATTTTAGACACTACGTGTCTTGGCCTTGGAAACACAAGTTGGCAAAGAATATATAAATTAATTGAAGCAGAGGAGCTTGAGACAGTATCAGTACAAGCTGCCACAGATTCAACTAGAAAATCAGAGGCTTCCCTGAAAGATTTAGTTGACTCATATCTACACCAAATAGCAGCTCGTGAAAAAATTCTTCCATACACTGATGTAGTGCGATGGGTAGTAGAGGAGATCTCGGTTTTAAATAGAACATTTTGCACAGTTCACGGAAGGGTCTTCAGCTCATTTCACCTTGATGATTTAAGGAAAATGTATCACTTGCCTGAACCTCAAAAGAAATACAATAAAGCCTTTCTTGAGAAGTTCGCAAGTGAGAATGAGACTGAATCTGCCCCAATTCACAAGCGGAGATAGAATCCCGCAAGACACAAACATGAATCTTCAGGTAAGTACTCTGTAGACTCATTATGTTCTCCTTATTGTTATGCTGGGGCAATGATGTGTAGAATTTGGGGATTACATGATTCTGCAAAATTCACTATTGAAATGGTTCCTTTAATGGAAGCGGTAGTTAACAGTGAAGTAATGGATTGGGAAAATATATTGTCAGATAAACTAGCCACTGCAATTCTTGAGTTGTTGGGCAGGGGCTAGTGGGAATCGACTCGCCAGCCTCGCAAGCTGTTGGGCTACTAGGGTGGGGTAGGGGCTGGCTGGAATCGGCCTGCCACCCTGGCGAGTCATTGGCTCACCGGGGTGGGGCAGGGGGCTGCGGCCAGCCCCCCCTCATCCCGAAGGCCGAACGGCCTGCGAGGGTGGTGGGCTGATTCCGGGGTGGGGTGGGGCTAGGGTTCGGGATGGGGGGCAGTTGTTGGGCCACCAGGGTGGGATAGGGGGGCCAGACCCAATGGCCGGCTTGGTTGTCCGGCCAATTTTTAGGGTGGGGCAACAAGGCACTGTGTTTTTTAAATTGTTATGGTTTACAAAATTAATTATCATTTATCACTTGCATTGTTAATTAAGTTATTATTTTTTTATTTATTGATTTATATTTGTCTTTCTTTTCAAGAAAATGGCATCAAAGAATATTTCTGTGAATCTTTTTGGACCAGAGAATCTTAAAGGTGGATCTTCAAAAAACATTGTTGAATGAACCCCACCTAAGTTGATGGCTACAAATATTTCAAGTGCCTCAAACGATAAGAAGATGATTTCATACTGGAAGAAATCAAAAGAATTGAAAATTCCAACAAATGTTTGGTATGTGAAAGAAAGAGAAAGCCAAAATGTGTAGATTTATCTATATGTTGATATACCTAATGATAATGGAATTTATGAGGTGATGGGAAAGGTCATAGACATGTGTTTGATACAAAACAGTGAAGTTGTTTATATACTTACAAAACCACCCAAGTCACATGAAAGGATTAAATACTAGTTATCATATTCATTGTATGACACGAGAGAGGTATCTACAAAGTTGTGTAAACAAATTGTAAATGAGATGACAAAAAATATCGTAGGTATTTTTATTTATATTTGTGTTTTTCGTTCTTGTAACTGTCTCACTATATTTTTATAACTTCGTTTTTATTGACATATGATATTTTATTTGGTAGAATTTTGTTGAAAGTTGTTCAATTAGGTTGGGAGGCGTTCATTTCATAGAGCATGATATTATGAAATTTGTCAACAGTTTCTACTCAATGTTAGAAGAAGATATGGCATACAAGCAAAATGTAGTAGTTCATGATGCTACAAAACTACATCCAAGGGATTAAAAAAAAAAAAAAAACAAACAAACCTCTAGTGGATAAATCTAGCAAAGGTACACAGGTTAATTTTGAAGATGAGGAAGTTGAAACTGGCAGTGAAGAATATGTTGTCATTACAGAGGATGACATTGGAACTGAGAAGAGCCATAAAAGACCAAAAGTAACAATGCCTGAGAATAAATCTGTTCCAGTTAATGATAAGAATGTTATGAGGAAGAAAACTAAAGTTGAACATTTTGAAGTAGTCATTAACAACAGTCAAGAACCTAGTGAAACTTCAAAAGAAAGAAAAGAAATCATTACACTAGGAGCTGATTTAGAAGATGGCATTATCAAAACAAAAAAAATGTCATTCGACAGAACTTGACAAAGAGAAACATAATTGAGGGTGGTCGTACATTTCATCTTAATGTCAGGCAAATCTATAAGGCAATTGAAGGACAATGTAAATATCAAATCAGAAAGCCACACCATCTGCATGTTCACAAGTTGAAGACGTTGATGAGGTACAATCCGTATGCTCATGTGGTTAATTATGTGCTTATTTTTTATCCAGTTCAAGTTCCCAACAAAGAAGCATTTGATAAGTAATAATGTTTTGAATGCAATTATTATGTTCTTGGGGGGAACCATTCCGTAGAAGCTAAAAAAAAATTGATGGAGGAATATCCCAATAACCCACATTTTGGAAACAATGAAATGTATCATTTATGCTGGTTTATCAGATCCAGAAGCAAAGTCAGTGGCATGGGATCATAATTCAAATAATGAATATAGAATGTCTATGACTTTCATCCAAAGGGTTAGATTTATTCATAGTGAATTTGAAGAAAAATGTGGTGGGGATAAGCTAAATGTTACTGTAGATTTCCGAAAGGAATGTTGTATGGAAATATGCTATCAAATTGAAGAGAAAATCAATTCACAAGGTGGAAGAGTAATTGGTGATTTATTCAGAGGTATTAATAACATTTTCCAGTTGGGATTTAGAACTAGAGAGATATGAGAATTGATTAATGAGATTTTTAGCATGTGGGAGAACATTGGCATTAAAAACCAAAAGGTAAAAAGGTCTAAACCATTGATATGTAGCAACAGTGAATGAGGTCCTGAAATGAAGCAGGTTCTAGAAGATATGACTATCACACCTTGGAGAGCATTGCAAGGAGTGAAGGATGAAAAACTTGTCAAAGTAATATTATCTTGTGTGAGGTCAGGGGAATTATCATTGGAAGAAATGTCTGAGGAGTTTCAAAATTAAGTTCGTTGAATTATTTTTATTTATTTCTAGATTATAATTTTATTTTAAATATAACATATTGTTCTTGGTAGTATTTGTTATACATGAAAATTCAAGAACAAATGGTTAAATTGTTGAATGAAGATAGTTGGGATGATGATGTATGCAACTATCTAGATTCAAGTTCTACATCAAGATTAAAAAAAAATCATTTAATAAGGTATGTTGACTTATACATTCAATTTTATTCATCTATATACTATTTTTAATTTATAACTTACACATATATTTGTTTATTTGATAAAAGATGAAGAAGGATGCAAATGGAGCACCGGATAGTTTCAAAACCTTTATTAAAAAAATTAAGATCGAAAGACTGAAGAAGAAATGTCTTAAGAGTGTTGAACTTTATCCAAATCTTACTCATTTCATTTGGAATGGGCTTGAAACTATTCAATATCAAGCAATACAAGGTTACCGTGATGATATTGCTAAACTCATACCTAAAAGGGATTATGCCCTAGTTATTGCAGATATTCCCCATGGTTTCAATATTCCAAACATTAACTATGATAGTGACCCATATACTTATCAAGATCTTAGTAAAGTGGTTGTGGGATTTCTAGAATTTATGCCATCACAATTATAGAGATTTGTGACATTTCATTCAGACACACAATTGGCAATGTTATTGTCAAGCTTGAAGGGGAAAACAAATTCAAAGATGCAACTTACATGGTAAGATGTTTAAAATGTATATTTGATTAATGTTAAAAAATTCATTTATGTACAAGTTCATTGAACTTTTACTATTTCATGTTACAAGCAAAAGTCAAATCTTCTTAATCGTGAAGATCAACCATTTACAAATGATTGTGAGTTCATCCATATTGATAGTTGGGCAAAAGATGATAGCTATATGTCTATGATTTTTAATCGGGTAGATGGAAAGAGTCATAGTCAAATACTAACTTATGATGTTGCTGTGAGAAAACTAACATATGAAGGCAAAGAAGCAAAAGGAGAGATAGTTAACATTTATTGAAAACCACAGTTATTGATTAACTATCTTATAGACATATGTTCAAATGAAGGAGATTGGATTTTGGATTTATTTTCTGGCTCAAGTAAGTTTTATTATATGGAATTGAATTTCAATATTTTATTTCTTAGTTTATATGTCATTGTACTAATTTAATTCATTATTTCTTTAGTGGTTGATAATTAGGTACAACACTAGCATGTTGCCTTGAAAAATGATGAAATTGAATTTCCATTGGAAAATATCCAATACAATGCAATTTTATTCAGCAAATAATTAATGATGTTCAATTTCTTCCAGATGCAATGCAAGAAATTGGGTTGAAGAAATGGGACTTTAGTGAATCACGTGTGGAAAAAATGGAAAAGGAACCCCAACCACCATTGCACTGAATGATTGGAAATGCATACATTGGAAGATTCATAGACATCAAAGATCCATTAGAAGAGGAAAATGAGAAAAATGAAACAAAAAATATTGTGGGAGAAGATAATGATGAAACTCTAGAGGACAAAGAGTTTGGATTACATGACATTGTTGATTAAATTTAATTTATGCATGGAAATCAAGCTCATTTTTGTAACTATTAATTAGTTATATTTGTAATGTTTTGACTTTGACACTTTATGAGAAAAATAAGCACTCAATTAATGTTGTTATGTGTTCAATATTTTTATTATGTGATTTTCACATTAATTTTTATGTTAATCATTTTTTTTAAACAATGATTATTATTATTTTTTTGACAAGAAATTGCTAAAAAAAAACTATTATTTAACCATTTTTAGTTAAAATTTTCCTATAAAAATTTTGATTTTAACAAGTCATTTCTAGCAAAAAATTACAAAAAAGTTACCAAAATGTGTAGTCTTTTAGTTATATTTATGTTGAAAATGGTTATTTTTATGTCAATTGTTAAAAATTATTGTTTTTTAAAGACAATTATTTCATGTGGATTGAAAATTAATTAATGATGTATAAATATGTAGAATATTGATAATTTAAAATATCGATCTTCTTCTTTAAATATGCAAAACAATAAAAACCTTACTACCAAAAAAAAAAAAAAAAAAAAAAAAAAAAAAAAACAAGAAAATATGAAGAAGAAGACCACTTCAAAAATTATTAAATTTAGAAAAAAATTATTTACATTTCATACATTAAAAAATTTAAAGTCAAAAAATAGGTACTTTAAAAAAATAGCCTGATGCATAATTACCACTTTTTTCAATCAACATGAAAATCACTACCATTCTAAAACGTAATCTACATAAAAAAAAAAATTAAAGTGCCAAAAACTATGCTCTAAAAATAACATGTGTGTTCTTCATCACCCCTTTTCAAAATCGGGTCACTTTTTTGCTATCTCTACAAAACGGGTAATAGTATTAGTTCTCGTTTCAAAGTTTGCATTGTTAAATGTTGTCAAGGGTCAAAGTCTCCCCTATATTTGGTGAAATCTTGAGGGTACTCTCCCACTTGTTTGAATCTTACTTCCCTTTCTATTTTTAATTTCTCCTATTCTTGGAGGTAGTTTCGATGAACTCTCCACCACCTTGTAAGTGTAGCTTGTAACATGACATTTGGTAGAGGTGATTTGTGTTCTTCACTAATAATTGCATCAATCTTGTGGATAAATGAATCTACTGAACCTATACCATTAAAGATAGGGAAGTCACGTACCTCAGTAACAATCCAATTGACCCGACTGATTGTGGCGCAACATTTACTGTTGATCTCATATCCACTCTACTGCCAATAATCCCATCGACCTTTGAGCCAATATCTGAACTATGAATGCTCCTCCATCTGATAGACACTTCAGTCATTGGGTTAATGTATTCCTCCATTCTTACTGTTGTTAGTCTCTATAGTTGATCTAAAAATCTTGGCTCTTCTCTATCATCTATTGGTTCTGTGAATCTCGGTCCTTCATATAGATCTAGAGGTTGGATCACCCTAACCCCTTCGACCTCAAAAGTCATCATTTCCTTCTTCAATTCGATTATGACATATTTATGAAAGGCCTAGTCTATTCCGAGTGGCGCTGGGTAGCGGTCCTGTCTCCTATAATTTTTATTACCTTAGAATATGCATGGCTCTTCACCCTCGGTAAATCCACTTCCATGTCCTCTAGTCACCCAATCGAAAGGATACAATAGTGATTCACCATCTACAACTAGATTGGTGAAAATGTCAATTGAGGTTTTCCCAGTGCTTCCCATGTTTTCCTCGGAAAAATGTTGACATATGAGCCTAGATCCAACATAGTCTCCTTAATATGGAACCCTTCAATCTAAGCATCAATCTATAACTCTCTTCCTCTATAACTCTCTTCCTATTCTCTTCTAGTTCCTTCATACCCTCCTAGAGTGTATTTTAGGAAAGTTAGTGGAGATGAATCCTCCCTGTTAGGTAAAATTGACTTGGGGTTTGAGTCAAGGTTGACCTGGTTTGAGACAACCCTGCTCACTCTAGCCCTTACCCCCTACAATTTTTTTACCTGGCATTTGTTAACCTGACATCCCCCCTATTACCTAGGTCTAACCCATAATTTACTGGAAATTACCCAGTGGTACGCATGCCTTACCAAGTCTTACAACAATGTGCACATTTACATGAAAATTAAAAATTTCACTCCATTATAATATTTTTTTTTGTTTACCCTTGTTGTTGTCTTTGTACATATGACATCAATGTCCATATAAAACAAACCCATCTTTTGAATTACATGGGTCACTAGCTACTGTAACCACCAGTTATCTAGGAGTTCTTCTTAGGTACATGGTTAATCAATTAATTAATCCACGTGCACATATCCTCGTTATCCACTGAATCTCTCATGACCCAATAGTGTGCATATTTGCTTCACAATCTATGGTCGAGATATGCAAGAAAAACTTAATTATCTCTCTATCTGCCAAGCCAATACAAACCCTCAGCAACAAAAATCATAGCTCTAATACCCAACTTAGCTCTGATACCAAATGTAGGTTTTAACCCCGTACAGAAATTACCTGCATACGAATTCTAATAACAGAAAATAAACAGAGGCAAGGGCATAACACATAAAACAAATATACACAAAGATTTTCCCCCGGATCCCAAAACTGGGACTACGAGATTGATTTTTCATTATGTTCATTTCAATGTTACAATACATATATATACATGTCGAAACATCCATAAACCCTAATCCATTAATCCTAGATTAGAACATAAACATAATTCCCTTGACTGGGTCTACATAAAACCATGGAATAAAAAACCATCGTTCCCAAAACCATGTGCGAAATCCATGCACAAAACCATAGGTAATATAGGGGAAACCCCTGCGTACCCCCTGACAGGGGGCCTGCCTCCCACCCTATGACCCCCCTGCTAGCCGTTGAAAGAATATAACACAACCCAACACTCCCTCAACCTCCTCTTCTGGGATGGCCACTTTCAGACCCTTCCGCAACTTCCCCAACATCTTATCAACATTCACGATCTACATAAATAATCTGAACCAATATTCAATTAGTCAGACTACAATAAACTGTGACAAGTCTGGGCTCTTAGCTATAAGAGATTTTCGTTGCACCTTCTGTCAACCTCCACCTCCTGTCAAATTGTCGAAAACTTTTGTTCTTCCTTGTAATACTGCTTCTCCTACTTAGGGTCGTATGAGAAATTTGGGGAGGCTAGTCTTATAATTGTGGGTTGGTCTTTGGCTTCCTGATTAACCCCAATCTTTTTTCCTCCTCGTATGACTATATTGATATTCAAGGGAGGGGTTACTTTTGATACCCTTAGCTCTGCATTATTTAAATTTTATCCCCTTTGTCGGTTCTGCTATTCCCATCTTGCAATCAGTTCAAGACAATTCTCTGTTGCATGCATGTCGACCCTGCACTAAGAGAACCATGGTATTACTGGTAGTGGAAAATCCACGTAATATGCCCTTCTTGATCACAATTGTAACAATGAACTGGACCTCTACCTCCTCCCCTATTCCCCTTGTTCCTCCTCCTCCTTGTCCTCGGGGAGTCTCATTCACTTGGAAGGTTGAGCGGTCTAACCTATCAACTAGAGCATACAATGCCCTACACTAGTTGGTATGGTGATTTTTTGAAGAACATAAGTCACATTAATTTTTTATTTGGAACATTGGAGTATTTTTTTATTATCAGGCATAGACGAGGGGGGTGTCCATACCCCATGCATACCTCACAGTACTCCGGTTGGTTGTACCCAATATATAAACCTTACGATCCTATTTGTGTGACTCTTGCTATGGGTGTAGGCCGAGGTGGTCCTACTGGTGTAGACGTGGTAATTATGTCTCTCAACTTCAAACATTCTATAGTAACATGACCTTCCACTACACAGGTTGTACATCACACATTTGGTCGTGTCGGGAGAGTTGGTTGTAGATCCTTCAGCTTCTCTGTCGGACTTGTAATTTGATGTTGGAGACCCAAAATGGATGGATCATGTGGTGTCACTCCCCCAATACTCATGTAGGTATCGTGCCATAGCCTCAATTTGAGTTGATTACTTGAGAGAATCTTGTAGTGTACCAATTTTCTGTTTCATTAATGACGTACAGGTTGGAGGCAATAATGCTTTAAAAAACTAGTCTCTTGATGATTTGGATCTATCGGGTAACTTAGTTTATCGATTTCATCCTTAAATATTTGCATCATCTCCCATGCAATCTCTCCCTCCCGCTGTTTTATCTCCCACAACTCCGAAAACCCTTTCTTATTGGTTTGTGGAAGTTTAAATTCTTGTACAAATTCTATTTTAACATAATTCATTGCTGGGTTCTCATGTAATTATGACCACTTTATAAACCATCTCAAGGTTGTTTTCATGAGAGTGGTCTAAAATTCGATTAACTTCACATCATTCGACATCTGGCGGGCCCTCTAGATGGATTCACCCAGATACTGGTGTTGTTCTACGTCGTCATTCCCTTTACCAGGGAACTCGAGAAAACTTGTAAAAGGTCCCACTATTTTTGACTGAGTCCATGCCAAGAGCACAAAAACATGCAATCCAGGCGATAGTGACCCTTGCAAACTCATCCCACTACTACTAATTCCACTGTTACTAGCACTATAATTTTAATTAACATGCACACTATGAACTCTTATAGTTTTTATTAACTTAGATAGGAACTTGTCAGGATTGTGATAGAGTACCAGGTGAAGGTTATGCGAGACACTACCTGAGATTCGACGAGGTAGACTGTTGATTCCTTTGGACACATCATCTTCAACAAACAATCTCCTTATAGAAAAATTCATGTCATCTTCTAGGCTTCCCTCCAAGCCTAGGTGGCCCTGTCCATCCAACATCTCCACCTCCACTAGCGAGGGTGGGTCTGCGGTTGCGACCATATTTTCCCCTCTCACTGAGCTTCCTTCCATACTTTCTCCTTCTTCTAGATCTCTTAGCACCGCTCTTGCTCGGTGCAATACATTTTGTTGCCTTTTAATCATTTGTATGGCCCTTTCCCTCCATTTCTATGATATTTGTGTTCGCCTTTACACTCTTAGATCCCTGACCTTTCGAGAGTCATTTGTGTCCATCCTCTTGGTAGTTGCATAGTTCCCTGCTTGGTAGCATCCCTCCCTTTAGGTCCTTCCCTAATACTAGGTGTTTACGTTGCCATGCTTAGGTCCTGAAACACCAACAAGCCTTCTTCCACCATTAAAACCTTGATCCACAAGGTAACCTCTTTTAGTAGCTTCCCTCACAACCCCGATCAGAACACGGCTTCAACTTTCAAAAAAGAATGATGGATTTTTGCTGCAAAATAAATAATATACCCTTCTAGCATGGTCTGTACCCAGAAATATATCGCTCTGATCATATCTGTATCAAGACGATGTAGCACAGTGACATTCACTTGAGTCCAAGTAGGATGAGCTGGGTTTTGTCCACTAGAATTTCCTTTCACCTGCAATCTTCTCAACAAGTTGTAAAATTCTTTTGGGAACTTGCACCAGAAGGTATTGTACTCATCACTAGCCGAATCTCAATGCAAGATTTCCTCTTTCGTCTTGCCAATAGTTTGTCAACAGAGTTGAGCTTGCTAAGAAACAAACTATTCCACTTGCTCATCCCACCAATTTTGCAGTTCCTCTTAAAGATCCTCGATACCATATTCCAATCCCCCTTTTTTTATTTCAAGTTTCGACAACGGAACCATTTGTTGGTGCAAAAATAACAACATGGTCGAAACCCTGGGTTTGAGCATATGAGCCCACAAGGCTCTTTTGTAGTCTAACAAAACGCTAACATTTTCACTTTACCCATAATGGATAAGGAGTCTCACCCGAGGTGTGCTGCAACGTTAGTTAGATGAGGGTTGGAATCTAGTATGAGGGAGAACCATATTATAGAATAAAGAGTAGAGAACATTGAATCATTCTACAAGGAAGTTAGATCGCAACACGACATACATGTGCATACATAGAAAATTTAAAGAACAAGAATAACATACGACAAGCACACTATGATCCCAATATCATTCTTCATTTTTAATATGAAAGGTGAGTATATCACATCAAGCTCAAGGCCTCTTCCTCAACATACGTGAATCTAAAAAGACATAATACAAGCTTATGGAATGATAGACAAAAGGGAGTTCAAGAGGAACAACATCCACAATAATAACCCTTTTTTATTATGCTTTCTGCCTTTTGTCTTCTTCTACCTTCTCTACATGCCAGCCTGAACTCCCAATTCCTTCCCAGGCTCTCTACCTTCTTCCTTGCTCGGTTTCTCCATTCCTCGACTTTCCTTGCTCTTTTCCCGTTCGGTTGTATTTTCTCCTTCCCAACATCCCTCTGCAACTGCTAGTCTTCTAGAAGTTCCTTCCTTTTTCCTAGTTGTTATTTCCACAGCTCTCCAGCAACCATTTCTACCGCTTGTCACCAACCTTTTGACTTCTCTCCAAAATGTCCTAATTCCTCCAAAAATGAAGGCTTCAACGCCCATGTTATACATTATAGCATTGTAGCTTGACATGGCACCCAACTCATCTCCAGTATGCCCAACTACTCTCGTGTTCCTAATGAAATCAAATATCTAAGGGTCTTACACAGTCATAATTAGTTTGTCATGGTTTGGTAGGATTCAATTCCTATGAAGGCCTAACCTTGAAGCTACGGGAAAATTCAAATGCTTGATTGTACCTAGAAAGACTATAACCCCAAGTCCATGGAGACACCTTCATTTAGTAGTATAATGTGTGGTTACACTTAGAATGACTATATTAAAAATAGTCTCATGGCTAGTGTACACTTAAGTGTATAAAATCCCATTTCCCAAATGCTTCTTTAGAAAAGTCAAATCCCACTAGTGTTGTTGGATCAAGTCCCATATCTATGTCCTTTAAGCTAAAATAATTTTGATCCAATGGTGAAGAGTAAGGATTTTATCATGGTTTGGTAGGATTCAATTCCTATGAGGGCTTACGAAAAAACTCAAATGTGTGGCTACACTAGAAAGACTATATAACTTTAAGTCCATGGGGACACCTTGATGTAGGGTTATAGTGTGTGGTTGCATCTAGAATAGCTATATTAAAAATGGTCTCATGATTAGTGTACACTTAAGTGGATCAAAGGCCATTCCTTGTGTGCTTCTTCAAAAGTGTCATATCTTAAGGTTTTCTTTCTATATAATGGCCAAATTTAGAAACTTGTAATAATTGGGAAGAGACACAAAAAAACCTATATTAAAGATTAGGCTAAATAAATAATTATGATGGTTTAAATGCCTTTAAAAAAATTTATTATATTTTATATTTCAACATTTAAATTAAAATATATTTTAAAAGAATAAATTCTTAGAAACATAAATTTATTTATTTATTTATTTTTATTTTTATTTACAATATTTAATAAGTATAGTTAATCATTTATTTTATTAAACATAAATATGAAATATAAAAAATCTAATAAGGCATAGAACAATACATCCCAGAAGCAACCATTAAACAATACATCCAAGAAGCAACCATTAGCATACAAGACTTTAACATCTTTAGTTTCAATGTAAACTAACCATTTCAAAAAATTGTTTCCATTATTGTTAAAACAACTATATGTATGATTTTTATTATTGTTAAACTTTGAAAAAACCATTTACTCTCACCCACAAATTTTAACACTACCTCAAAATACTCCATAACTTTGACGATACCTCATGACAATGTGATGACAATTGAATATGCAGCTGACTTAAGGCATGGGAGAACTAGGTCTTCTGCCTTAGCAGAGCATGTGGACAAGACAAAGCATCATGTCTGTATTGAGGAGGCCAAAGTTATTGCCAAGGTCGCTCAGTTCCATCATCGTAAGTTAAGGGAAGCTTTAGAAATTGAAAGAAGGCCTAAAAATCTCAACAGAGATGATGGCTGGAAGGTAAGCAGATGTTGGATCCCTGCCTTATCTTCTTAGTGTTTCTTCCTCCTCCCCCCCGCTCCCGTTGTTCATCTGGGGTGCCTTCAGGGTTTCCCCTCTTGCCTTATGTTTCTTCCTTTTCCTCCTCGATCTAGGGTTTCCTTTGGATTTCCTCATGTCCTTCGCCTCCTGTGTCCCTTTGTCGCTCTTCCTTGTTGGTTTCTTTCCTTTATGTTCGTTTAATATAATCTCCTCTTTTTTACAGATATATATCGCGAACAGTTTTAGATTCTCCTCTTTTTGTTTTTGATTATTATCAGTTTTAGATTCTCCTCTTTTTGTTTTTGATTATTATCATTATTATCTGTCTTCTTAATTTCTAGATATATACATTTCATATATATATATATAACTTGATTTTATTTAGTGGTATGATTTTTTCATTGATGGGGACCTTTACCAGCTTGGTTATCGAATTATTTAATGCACTCATAAGGTTATTATTATTAACGTAGTTAGTTATCATTTAGGCTTGAAGTCTATTTCATTTATATTTTTATTTCTATCTTTATCATATTATTATTACTACTATTTATTTATCTATTCATTTTATGTTATTTTATTTTATTCTATTTGTATTATTTTTAACTAACAATATAAAATATGGTATGATATTCTTCTCTTAAAGCAATTTAAAATTATTATATTTTAATTGAAATAATATATATATAATATATATATATATATAATAATATATATATATATATATATACATATATTAATTATTTAAGTAATAAATTAAATTATTTAATAAACAATCTTATTAACCTTTCAAACTAACCTTTAATGTTTAGGTTTTGTTATATTATAATAGTATTATTAATTAATAGATTAAATAATTTTATAAACAGATAAAAATTTGATATAACAACAATAATAATTAGTAAAAATTTTATAAACAGATTAACTTACCTTTTTAACTTACCATCATGATCGTTTACCTCAACAAACAAATTTATATATATATTAAATGAATTATTTATTGGTTCAATCTTACCATTATAATTATATATTTATTTTTATCCTATATATTATTATTATTTATTTATTTCTATCCTAACAACCTATTACCATTATTGTTTTGACTTAGAACATATATTATTAAATTAATCGTGTTTATTATTTTTTGTTTTTAATAGCCATTATAATTATTTATTAAACAACCCATTGTTATTATTCTAATATAAATAAATAAATTATTTTTGATGCTTTTACCTAATTTTACTTTTTTTTCAAAAAGTCGGAATAATATATTTAATCTTAATATTGTAAAAATAATAATAATATTAAATTTAATTTTGTCCTGGGTCTTAGAGTCCATAGTAGCAGTTAGGTAGCCGTTGGAGTCTCTCCGTAGTGTATTTAACATGTTAGGGTGGATGTGTTTCTTCAATTTGTTTTGAGGATGAGGATGAACCCACTAGATGAGGATGAACCACACTAGTGGGTTCCGTTGGAGTCTCTGGGCAGTGTATTTAACATGCTAGGGTGGATGTGTTTCTTCAACTTGTTTTTTGTTTTGAGGATGAGGATGAACCCACTAAATGAGGATGAACCACACTAATGGGTTAGAAACCCGTCAAAAAAGGTCTTTTTTATGTGTTTTTATGTGATTTACACCAAAACTCTTCTTATAAAATTGAATATTGTTTCCTTAATAAAAACAACAACAACCCTTCTAACAACCCCAACGTACAAAATTGTATGTGACGAAACCGACACATTAATCAAGGAAATCAACCCACTTATTTATGACGCCAATTGAAATAGTTAACCGCTCTATGTCGTCCTATCGGATCCGGATCCGGATGCGGATGTTTGAAAATATTATAAATATTTGTTTCGTTCCTCTAATTCTTCACTCGCCTTCCTTTGCTTTGCTTTGCTTTTTCATTTCAGGACTCCTTCAATCCAACCGCTCCATAATCCATTGCTGAGAGAGAAGATTCTCGCATTTCTTTTCAAGTGATGACGATGGATCTCGATAGATTGTCTGCACTGCCCGACAGCATCCTTTCCCTCATCCTCTCTAAGCTCCCCATTAGAGACGCGATCAAATGTTCTGTCCTCTCTAAGAGTTGGCGATTCCTTTACAGAGAACTACCCGACCTCGTCCTCTCTCCTGATAATCTCTTATCAACGCATGAACTGCATTCCAGGGTGGATGATATTGCACTCTTCTGGTCGACCATCGAAAATAGAATATTCGACATACTGAGGTTGCATTCATCCGATCTGGAGTCATTTCATTTCTCCATTTGTATGGCTGATCCGTCTTACAAAAGAAAGCGTTCCCCGCTGCGGTTTACACACGAAAGCATATCTGAATGTCTGCGGTGCGTTGCCACGAAAAATGTGAAACGTCTCTTTCTCAAATATTCCCACACAATAGACACCCCTCCACCTTCCCTTTTCTCATGCACTACTCTTACTCAGGTCACATTAAACAGCTGTATTCTCACCACTTTTCCAACAGATTTTGCGGGATTTAGACATCTCACTGAGTGCACCTTGGTCCACACCCGAATGACGGATGACTCTTTAGCCGCCTTTCTTTCACATTGCCCTTTTCTTCATAAATTTAACTTAACGCATTGCCCTGGCCTGCAGAGACCAGTCATCTCGTCTCTGAACCTGACAGATTTAGATTTAGTTCTGCAGCTTAATAGGTCACTTCAATTGACAGTCAATTGCCCTAAACTCACAACTCTGAAGACAAACATGTCTATTACAGACCTGAGAGTGAATGGAATGGAATTTTATGAGATTTCATCAACGATCGAAAGTCTCCGAATGGAGACTGGAAGCAATTTGATGGAGTTATCGTTGCATTCAAGGGCCTCTAGGCAATACAATTTCTCCCCAAACAGGTTTCTGGAGTTAGTGGGAATGTTGACCGCAAACAGGTTTCTGGAGTTAGTGGGAACGTTGAAATCGTTGAAAGTGCTTACCATTACTGTTCAGAATCCATATCGTGGGCTAGAAAATCGGATTGTTGTTCCTCTCTTCAACCTGCTGTCGAGGCTCCCTAACCTTGAGCGTTTACACCTGTGCGGGCTGCTGTTTTGGGTAAAACAATAACTTCTATTATGTATTTCACCATCATCATTATTTAAATGTCATTTAATATATTTCCATAAGAGCAGAGTGTATATATTTATGGCTTTTGCTTTGTTACACAGGCGGAGAGAGTAGTAGAATGTTTAACATATCGATTTGTTAATCTTCAAATGGTGGAGATAGATGTTCACAAATACCATGACAAGAAACTTGGTTGGTTGGGGTGCCTTCTTCAAATAGCTCCTGCGCTTAAAGAAGTGAAACTCCGACCTGCTGGAAGAGGGATTGAGAACCTCAACAGGTCTTTCGAAAGTCGGGAATCTTTGAAGAAAAGTCGTGAACCAGGAACGATGCCGGAGAAGATGTGTGAAATTAACTTGTATTTTTAATGTTACATTCCAAGTTATTGTAACTGGTTTTTGTCGCGTACAAACTACTGGATTTACCTGAATATTATTTTTGTGTGTCTTTCTAAGGTGAAACGGTAGCGGGTTTAGCTGAATATTAATTTTGTTACTGGTTTTAGTCGGGCACAAATCGGGTTTACCGAAATATTAATTAATTTTGTGTTCAAATACCGTTTCAAAGCGTGAACCTATGGATGGCAGAATTTTTGAAATAACACATGTTAGTTTTTTTTTTTTTTAATATATTTTTTGGTGTGATGAACTCATAGATGGCAGAATTTTTTAAATAACATTTTATCTTTATTCGAAATTTTTTGAAATAATATTTTATTCTTTATAATGTGTAATTTAATTTGACAGTTAAGTTATTTTAGTGTGTGATGGATG
The DNA here is from genome assembly GCA_000404065.3 of Pinus taeda. Classification (NCBI taxonomy): domain Eukaryota; kingdom Viridiplantae; phylum Streptophyta; class Pinopsida; order Pinales; family Pinaceae; genus Pinus; species Pinus taeda. The sequence continues at coordinate 121,885 of APFE030290031.1, forward strand.
TTTGAAATAAATTTGATCTTTTGATTTGTAATTATCAATAACAATATTTTAATTTTGGAAAATTTATTTAACAAATATTTTATGGTGTTTCTTATGTTTTATGTGTTGTTCAAGTATATGTTGTTCTCATGGTTTACATGTGGATGTGTCATTTGCTTCTTATGTATCAGATTTAGATCTATTGTACATATGTTATGACTTCATCAATGTACAATTAGATCTAATATTCATATGTGGGCTGCTGCAAGTAAGTAGAAGCAAAATTTAGGAATTATCAATAATGATCATTTGATTATTGTGCTAACATAACTTTGCAAAAGATATTTAGCTATTGTTTATTGGTTGTGAATGTGAAATATCTTGGCTTGGAGAATGGAAACTACAAGATCTAGTGTTTGGTTGTGAATGTGAAGGATATTGACACTGAGACTACAAGATCTAGAGTCCCTCAAGCTAGTTGCATGAACTAGCTCTTAAAACTTCGATTAAAAGGTATGAATTCCATTTCCTTCTTATATTCTATATTATGGATTGCATGATTAGAGGCATGTTTGGATCATTCATTGCACACATATCTTCATGGTTAGCCTTGGGAAAGGCTCACATAGCAGTAACTCCTTGTGGTTGTGTGATTTCAATCAAAATAAGCTTCCTAGTAGGAAATTGGTAATTATTATCACATATATAGGGGAGAATGACTAAAACCTTCCACCCATGACCCAAGTTTTAGAGGATAGATGATGTTAAATGGATCCACCCTTTATGATAGAACCAATGTCAACATGCTAACATTAAGTCCTATCCATGTAGTGTAACTATTGTTCTAAGATACACACCATAATTAATAATTGCAAAGGCCGGTCTTACTTCTTAAAAAAATACACTTTCCTACAAATCATGGTAGTGATTGAAAACATAACTAAGTTTGCAAATAGAACAGATAACTTGTAACTACCTAAGTCTAAAATGTGGGACATTACATGTTGCTTCTTCCTTCCCTTCCTTGCAATTAAATAGAATTGAAAATATACCTCTCAAGTCAATGCACCCAACAACTATATATCTAAGAAATAAGTATGTTTCCTAGAAGAAAATTTATTGGTCAACCAATGTGTGATCAATATGCATGTCTTTATATTTATTAGAAGAGTTTCTATGTGGCTGTTAGACATAAAAGATTCTCCCTTGAGTAAAAGTAATTTTGGGATGAATTTTTCAAATGAGGGATGTATGTAGCGCCTTGTCAATTTGTTGCCTCATTGGCTTAGGAATTGTAAACCCAACATGCTTTTATTTAGATAATTTATTGGTTATGATATTGTTAATAAGGATTTGATATATTTTTTATTAGTTACATAAGGTGATGCATGTTTAATTTGTATATTAATACATTCCAATAGCTTCACACAAATATGAGATATATGTTGTATATGATGGATTTAGTAGTTAATGATTAAATGTATCAAGAATATGATTTTGCATTCTATTTATGTATGTTATGAAAAATATTTATAAGTGAATCTAGTTTTAACATATATATTATTTGATTGTTTCACTATATTGTTTATGGATAGATATACATAAGATGACCAAACTAATGCACATATTTTAGATAGCTTATATTGTTGCTTATAACATAAATGTAATGTTAGTTATATTTTGGTCACTAAATGTTGATCATTGATACAATATGTGATGAATTGATGTCTGGTTGATATTTTGTGAATGAGACTTGGCATGATATTTCTCCATAATATTAGATGGTTGAATTAGTAATAAGGCCCTGAGGGAGCCCATGGTGATAAAGAATATCATTGGTACCATTAGATGGGATGGGAAAAAGAGAAAGATACAATCACTAGTTTCTATAATATCTACTCTAAACTCACTAGATCCAAAGTAAAGCTTTTGTCCTTTGATTCTAACATCAAGTATCCAATGAGCACTTTGACTCACATGCATCTAATATTTGACGACGTGGCTCTGTTGTAGAATATTTGATGGAGGCCTACATTTAAAAAAACAAATTATTCCATTGAATATTTGGTGGAGATGTGTGTTTAAAACAAAATATAATACATAGTATTATTTTGAATACTATAATACAACCTTCTAAGCATAAGTATACTTGCAATTACAGCTAGAGGAGCGAAAGAATGCCCATAGAAATTCATAACTCCATATTTCAAAAGTTGGGCCTTTGATCACACAGCTCAAGTACAAAAAATAAGTGACAATGAGTTGTGGCTCCTAATCAGCGAAATATATCCTACTTTTATCGATGATATCAACAACTACATGAGAAATAAGATGAGATAATTCCCAATAATAAATATGGTATTGAGACTTTCATTGTAATCCATACACTAACCTTAATTAGTGAATTGCAACTTTATAAGGAAGAAAGTTAACATATGAAAATCCCATGTGAATGGATTCTCTATATCATTATTTTCCCATAACAAAAAAACTATTAGAATTCCTCTCCCTCCTATAGAATACTGATATTAGAAGATAATGAACACTACAAAATTGGGTACTATAGGGTCATTTCCAGCACTCACCAATTCACCTCATATCATGAAACCACATTATAAGTCAGTTTGTTCATCTATCAATAAGTTGTTGAACTAATCACAACTCATGTTCCTTGACTATATTTCATTTTTGTTGTTGCACTACTTTTTTGCATATTGCTTTATAGGAGGGTGTATAAATGTTTACACATATAGAAAGGAGAATTCACCACAATTATTTTAGGAAACATACAATGTGGTAGGGGAGTTATGTACTCATTTCTTATTAACCATTCCAATAGAACACTCCTCCCAACTGAATACAATATTATAATGTATCTCTTTGATCTAATAATTCTGAAAGATAAGGGAATTCACTTATATATCTAACTAAGATTTTCCTCTCAAAATATTTGTTTGACCTCAATCATTATAGAATCCATCAACATTACAACCTTCTTGTAGAATTATACAACACATGATTCTAAAATGGGGGAGATGTTTAATCATAGTGAACACATTGATCCCTCGAGGATCTGCCAACACCCCGAGGTGGTGGAAAGTTTTTAGAGATACTAGTGAATAGATTATTTTAACAAATTAAGAGGATATATTGATGATGTATCTAGGGAATTTTCCATGAACTTAAAAAAAAAGGAAAAAATAGATATGTGATTTCGTTAAGGGGCTTGAAATATTTGTGACTAAAGGAATTATTATTAATGTATCTACGACTAGGTAGCATATCATAATTTTAAAAAACATCTCCTATTAAGGAAGGATAAGTATAGTTTATGTTTATCATTTCATAATCCTATACCAACTAGACACCAACCACACTTATAACTTGTAGAGACCATAAATGTGTCAAACTTCCTCCTACAATCCATAAATGGAATGGTTTCCAAGGAAAAAAATGGGGTAAACATGAGTTGTTATCCCATCACAGGCTCATTCAACTACTGGTTTTCCATAGTTTGGATAACTTGGAGCACATTTTCTTGGAGAATGAAGAGGAAATGAAGGATAAGGATATTATGAAAAAGGGAAATAATAAATTAACAAGTCCAAGGCACTATAAAAATAAGGCAAAGAAAAATATCAAAGTAGAAAACTTAGATAAGGAAGTTGCAACCACCCTAATAAAGTTAAGGAAAACTACAAAAATCAAAAGGAGCACACCAATTGTATATTTAGATCCATAGGTCTAGAGAAGGAAGAGAACAAGATAAAAATGGATATTTGGATGGATGGAAACACCTTTCACAATAGTGGTACGAATTGAAGACTCTCCCTACACTACAAATCACCTTCAACAAACCAAGAAACACCTCAATAAACACAAGTGTTATTGACATATTTGGGCACTACAACCCCAATCACATATGTCCATAAACCAAGGGCTTCTAAACCCCTAGAAATGTTGTTTCATACCCTAAAGGATCAAGGTCTAGTGACTACATCATTTCTACGAAGTTCTCCCTGAAAAACTGCTTCGAACTAGTCAAAACTGGACCATAGAGACTGCTCCATGCTAAGGGTGCGATGCATATCACCTCCTAGACACAGAGGGTGTGATGCATAGTGAAAAGCCCTTATGTAGGGTGCGATGAGTGAGAGCAGATAAATGTTAGAGGTAGTCTGCTAGGTGGAAACCCAAATAATCTTCTAGAAACTGATCATATGACACATGCCTCTCTGAATTCACTCAGGGATGAGTAAGAGATAATGAAATCTCCAAGTGGAACCAAGAACTATCAGTGAAATGACACTAATAAAAATCCTAGAAGCTGACTCACCCACCCTACAAATATCTATACATGGATCCCTCATCCTAGAGATCCAGATGTTGGAATTTTGTATTTTTGTAAGGAAGTGTTGTTGGTTTCTCTGTGAAGCATTGCATTGTTGGGTGATCTAGCTTTTCATGAGGTGAAGAGGGCTTTCATGCTGGGAGGATGGTGCTAGATCAGACAGCTGGGTTGTAATCCTCTCTTCTACTACTTCTATCAATAAATCTATTTGAGTTTTCCTCCATATACTTGTATATTTCTAAATCTTGTATTTGTGTATGCATTTGTATGGTTAATATACATCTGATCCTATATTGTTTATGGTTATAGATATCTATGCTTTGATGGTATTTTGCTGCTTTCACTCTACAGGTGTTCTTTGACGCAAGACAAGTGAGGAAGGAGTGGCGAAGCTCTATCAAAGGAGGGAGGAAGCAAGTAAGGAGCCAAGCAAAAGACTAAGGTTGGTGCTCTCTACTTCTCTCTCGTCTATCTCTCATAAAGGAAAACACAAGTTACTTCGAATTGTTTGTTTCTAAGATAGCTACATGTCTTAGTGGGACTAACAGCTCTGAATAGACACTAGTCTTCTCAGAAACAAAATGGCGACTCCGCTGGGGAGAAAATTGTTTTTTTTTTTTTTACTGTTGTTTGCTTTATAAAATATAGACAGAGCCTGAAGTTAAGCCGGCTAGCCTTTGAACTGCTTTTGCTATGCAACTGCAAAGTAGATCAATGCTGATTTAGTCAATCTGCAGGTTGGTTTATGAACTAAACATCAGACTTGCAAACATCCTAAGTGCCCTGGTGGTAGCTTAATAACCTCATTAGATCAACCCCTATACTTTGTGTTTACTCCCTATCGTAATCTCAGCCTAAACCCCTAAATTTAGCTGCAAACTGTGGGGAAAACCAAGCTTAGTCTCGTCCCTGGACCATCGCATTGTCTCTCATTGGCAGTCTGGATGCATCGCACATCCCATGTGATGCAGGTGAGATGCATCCCTATTTCCCTTAAGGATATGTGCGATGATTGAATGAGATTGTTTCTGCCTCTAGATTTTGGTTTTTTCTTTATTATTTTCAGCTCTATTCAGTAGTTTTGTAGCCTATGGTCAGTATATCACTGTTGAAACCTTCTTTTAAGTTATTCAGCCTCCATTGATAAGGAATTGTGAATATTTTTTAATGTATTTTTCATCATTTATAGTCCTCCTTTAGCTTAATCGAACTATCGTCTTTTGATTTGAAAGTGTCACGACTATCGTTTTCAGTCAAGAAAAGACTGTCGTAAAGTCTTCCTCTTTTACATAGTCAATTACACTTTTTCCATTGTATTTGATTTGAATTATCAATTATTTGAAGTGTGGAAAGAAGTTTTCCATTCGAAATTGAAAGTGTCGTCCTAGTCTTCCTTTCATTTTTGAAAATAAATTGTTAAAGTGTCACGTTGAAGAAAAGTTGTTCAGATCTGTACTTAGTTCTCTTTTTGTCATTCTCACATTAAGGAAACTAAAAAACAAATGCATGCATGTGCATTTGCATTTAGACTGCATGCGGAAATTGATTTAGGAAAAGTGCATTTAGTGTGTGCTCTCTGCTCTATGTTGAAAGAATTTTACTCTTCTTTCCATAGTAGCTAGGATTTTCATTGCTAAAAGAAAATAAACTATTGTTTATCATCTTAGATTGCATATTTAGGAATTGTACATCTACATCTCGCGGTGAACCTTGAAAGGCAAACTTCTTAAGAAAGATCAATTGTAAAATAAACCTCAATGAACATAAAAATGCTTTGGAACCTAATGCACAACATCTAGAACTCTAGGCTAGAGACGTATTTCGGCATCATAAAGCCTGGTAACTATCGTTTTCATCATAGGTTGGGTGATTCCTCCTCTTTGATACGACAAGTGCCAGTAGAGACTTGTGCTCTTATGTACCATCGATTATATGGGAGACCACAATAGGCTGATATCCTTTATCCTTAGGAAGCCATGTCTGCCACCCTATTGATTGCAATGCACTGAACACAACATTCGGGAAGATTGACTATCATACGTAAAAGTATATTGCAGTTTTGTGATTTGTTTGGTAATCCCTCTGTCTAGACTTCTAGAGTATTCACTTTCGTTCCTTTTCAGACTCCTTAAAAGAAAAGGTCCACCTGAGCACTTGTCACTTCAGGCTCAATAGAAGGCAAATATAGTCATATTTAGCTTTTTCTCGACTCTTAAAAATTGAAAAAGCAAGTTGTGTCAAAGTGTCATAAAATTTATTTTAATCAGAATAACATCACTGTTCCCTCGTTGGTCTTAGGTTGAGAAAATGGAGTCCACCAATCAAGGATTTCCCCTCGTGGGAAATCCTAGTCCTTTCTCTTCTTGGGGAGATATTGGTGCTCCATATATGGCTACATTGTCCCTTCCGGGACTCACAATTGGCCTGCCAGTATGGCTATTCTCGACCTCTATCGTTCAAAACACCGTAATTCCTCAGCAATCAAATTAGCAACCAAATGATATTAAAGTTTCTCCCCCACCTTCCACTTCATTTGTTTCTCCCTCTCCTTCTTCCTCTTCGCTTGGTGAAATGAGTAACACTAAAAACCAAGTAACTGAGAAGAAGGAGAAAGGGAAGGAGAAGAATAAGAAGAAGCCAACAGCGAAAGGGGGCAACCATCCATTGTCTGGCGAAAATCCACACACTGCACCATCCAAACCCAAATCTCCATGTGTCATTTGCAAAGCAGACCACTATCATCAAGATTTTCCTTGCATCCTGCGGATCTTGAGAGACTGGTCTCCTCGCTTGCACAATCCGATGTCATCAACCTTTGTCGATCATGTTGAGAGTACACCATCAACTAGTGAAAATGAATTCAATGGACTAAAAGGAAGATCTAAATTTCCTTGTAGGCTATGTGAAGGAAATCATGCCCTCCACCATTTTCCTTTTCTAGATGAAGCTAAAAGAGTCTTGGATAATCATCCTGCTTCATTGCAGTGACTTCCACTTGGATACAAGAAACTCTTGCCAAGTCCATCGCTAATTGAAAAATCGACTGACACACCTCAGTTGTCAGTTGAAATGCCTATCATTGAAGGTAGACCCTCTGAGTCAACACGGGACCAAAGTCAACAGGTCGAGATGGCAGTCGACCCAGTTTTGTCTTCAAGAGGTCCACCTTCGGATGATATAGTCTCCAAAGAAAATGAGAATGACACCGTTCAAATTATTTTTGTTAACATAGAATCCGATGAACATGGGGGAAATATACCCATTTCTCTACCGCAGGAAGGAAGTTCCTCAGTTCAAGAGATTCATCCAGCCATTTATTTGGTCCCTCCTCCAAGCAATCTAGTCATTTCCTTTGATTGGAATCTACTAGCGAGACCCCGTCTACCATCTAATGCACCATTCCGAATCATAGTACAAGCTTACAGAATGATCCAGGCTGGTACTATCATAGATGAAGGGGCTTCTATGAACATCCTTTTCTCAACTGCTTGGAAAGTGCTTGGTTTTCCATCGCTTCTGCCTAAGATTCGAAATCTGTCAGGCTTTAATAAAGGAACTAGTCGACTGTTAGGGATCCTTCCAAATTTTCCTATAACTTTGAGAAGGAAAAAAGTTCATCTGAACCTGATGGTAGTCCAAGGGCCTCTATATTACAATCTACTCCTTGGTCATGACTACATTTACAGCATGGGAGGTATTGTTTCCTCACTCTTTCAGGTGATGTGTTTCCCATATGAAGGCAGAATGGTCCAACTCATTGACCAACTTTCATTCCCCGGTTCAAACATGGCTACTAGTCAAATGCCATCCCTAACTGGTCTTTTTGCATAAGTAATGTCTCGTCAACCTCCAGTCTGTCCACCTAATGATCGCTAGTGATTCAGTGAATGTGACCAAACCTAGGGAGCATGCACCCTGACCTACTTCAGCAGGAAAACCCCAGATATAAGATATGTTTCCTCATAGGATATATGACCAATTTGACAGACTCATCCATTTAGGAAAATGGGATCAGACTGGAATGGGATTTCCTCGTCGAAGGTTATGTGATTGGAAGCTCACACCATTCACCTTTGTCTATTTCGATGGACAAAACCAAGGAAGTGTTTTGGCTGCTACGCGAATGAAACAATCTTGCTTTAATGCAAGGAATTCCATATGGTAACCTGGAAACTCTACTTCTCTTTATACCTGGGGGCATGGAAACCTTTTTTATGCAAGTGAAAAGTGACCAGCGTAACTCTAACCCCATAGTTTTTACTAACTTCAACTGCTTAAGTTAGGTGATTGGTCTGGTCAACCATTCACCTTTGCCAGGATCAACGGCGACGAAAAAGTAAAGGAAATGTTTATGTGAAACTATCCTACCTAACCTCAGTAGTTCATTAACCTTAGGACAGTAGTTGGTCATTCCTAGCTTGCAATCAAAAGGCTCGGGAGCAATGTTTCGCATGGGGCAAGCTCCCTAAAAAATGAACCTACCAATGAGAGACATCCTTATTATACGACTGGCATGAGTAGGTTTATGCGAAGTTCAAGCTTGTTAGAAAATAAACCTAGCGATGAGCATATGTTGCCCCAGAGTTCAAGCTCATTAAAAAATGAACCCACCTTCGGTAAATAACCTTTTTGATCGCATTGCTATCAGCTTTTTGAGACTTGGTCGTGTTCTTACCATCACTTCCACTTTTTAGCCGATCATACGCGTCCACTTGATTATTTAACCTTTTTAGGAACAGCTACGATGAGTGATTCTGTTAGCCACCTTCTATACACTGCTTTGATTGAAGAGTTCCAAACTTTACCTAGAACCAGCTGCTACCCGAAAACATCACTCATTCCTAAAAAAAAAGTCTCTTTTAAGCTCTTTTTAGACTCATAAAATATAAAAAGATTGTTGAGTAATTGGCCTCTCTATCTTTTTAAAGTGATTGGAAGTGCCATCCCTCCTCTACATTTTAATCTTTTTGGACCTGAGGGATCATTACACGAAAATATCAAGTGCTTGTCTTTTTCATCTCACTAAAGTGATCAGAAAAGTCATCCCTTTCGTATTATTTTATACTTTTTCGGAATTAAGGGATTATACTACGGAAAAGGACTACTGGAGTTTCCTTTCTGTCTCTTTTCATACTCTCTAAAAATTTAAAGGAACGAGTTATCTTTGTCATTAAAATCGTTAAAATAATAGTGACAAACTTGTCCATATGGACAAGAGTGTGTTTCACTGTTGCTAGGCTCGCTAAAACATAGCGACAGGTTTGCTCGAAGTGCAAATTATAGAACAAGCATATGTTATCCTCATCAAGCTTGACAGAGATAAAGAGGTACTAGTCAGCAATGACTAGGGAAAAAGGGAAGAAAGCTTGAAGAACTTTATTGGTAGCAGGTCACTCTTGAACATGAGACTTTCACTCCATCACAATGATTGAGTTGGGTTGGGTTATTCCATTCACCGGTCATATCACCATTGGTCCTCTGTACCATCCAACTTTAGGGTTAATGTTACCAATCCATTTCAGTGTCACCGATATGTTCAAGAGAAGTCGCTCAGAGAAATCACCAACCTAGCTTACCCCTCATTCGCTACAATACCTTCATGCTCCATTCTTTCATGACCGCCACCCTGAACCTTGTATCATCAGATTGTTTTCACCTCCACAAAATCATTTGCTCTGTTTCGTGTCATAGATGTGGGATTCATTAAGGCCCTCCTACGACGGGTCACTTCTTGTTGATATCATCTCATTATCCAAGAAGCTGGCTTAGGAACAACCCTTTCAGTACTTTGAACCTTGCATGCCTCAATGGCAATTTTCTCACTTCCAGTGACAGGTTTACATCAATGGCCTTTGGCCGAAAGATTTTGCTTGGTGTTCGACATCGACTCATGTATTCGCACCACATGAATTGTACTGCAGTACCTTGAGGGTCATTATCGTTATCGGTGATTCCTCTCATGCTTGTTAACAACTTACATCATTGGCTGGTAATCAGGTCATGTCTTTCCATGTTCGACATGAGAAGATCTTTTCACATGGATCGACTTGTACTTCAGGCAAAGATTGAATGAGTTTGAAGACCCCGGATCTAGTTTCATCCATTCGGGCTGCGATATATTCAGGAAAATAAATACATCAAATGTACTCCATAGTTGCACAGATAATCATCCAAGCTAAGGGATGATGGCTCTACCAGAATCATCTGTCTGCCACACAGACGGTTGTCTGTCCTATGTACATGAGAATGAATTTAGAAAGTTGAGCATGGTAATTCCCACCTCAGCTAGATCATGAAAATATTATGAAGATAATGTATTTTATTGTATCTTATTACAAGTCACCTTCGAGTTCGAAAAACCTGAGATCCTCATGATAAAGCATTTCACCCGACATCAGAAGATTTACGACCTCATGCTTTAGGGGGCAACTATTACAGACATATTTGGCCATTGCAACCCCAATCACATATGTCCATAAGCCAAGCACATATAAAACCCTAAAAATGTTGTTTCATACCCTAAAGGATCAAGGTCAACTGATTACATCATTTCCCAAAAGTTCTCCTTGAAAAACTGCTCAGAACTGGTCAAAATTGGACCATACAGACTGCTCCATGCTAAGGGTGCAATGTATCTCACCTGCTACACACAGAGGGTTCAATGCATACTGAAGAGCCCCTCTCTAGGGTGCGATGAGTGAGAGTAGACAAATGGCAAAGGCAGTTTGCTAGGTGGAAACCAAGAGAATCTCCTAGAGACTGCTCATATGACACTTGCCTCTCTGAATTCGCCCATGGATGAGTAAGAGATAATGAAATCTCCAAGTGGAACCAAGAACTATCAGTGAAATGACACTAATAAAAATCCTAAAAGTTGGCTCACCCCCCTGTAAATATCTATATATGGATCCCTTATCCTAGAGATCCAAAGGCTGGAATTTTGTAAGGAAGTGTTGTTGGTTTCTCTGTGAAGCATTGTATTTTTGGGTGATCTATTTTTCATGAGGTGAACAGGGCTTTCATGCTGGGAGGATGGTGCTAGATTAGACAGTTGGGTTGTAATCCTCTCTTCTACTACTTCTATCCATAAAGCTATTTGAGTTTTCCTCCATATACTTGCATATTTCTGAATCTTGTATTTGTGTATGCATTTGTATGGTTAATATACATCTGATCCTATATTGTTTATGGTTATAGATCTCTATGCTTTGATGGTATTTTGCTGCTTTCACTCTACAAGTGTTCTTTGAAGCAGGACAAGTGAGGAAGGAGGAGCAAAGCTCTATCAAAGGAGAGAGGAAACAAGTAAGGAGCCAAGTGAAAGACTAAGGTTGGTGCTCTCTACTTCTCTCTTATCTATCTCTCATAAAGGAAAACTTAAGTCACTTTGAATTGTTTGCTTCTAAGATAGCTACCCATCTTAGTGGGACTAGTAGCTCTAAATAGACACTAGTTTTCCCAGAAGCAACAAGCGTCCACAACGAGCTAAGAAACCTTACTAGTGGCACGAAGTTGTGTCACATCTAGAGGAAACAAATTTGATTTCTGGGGGGGCGATGCTACTTTATCTTCTCAAATAAAGTGGCAGTCCCCATCTTACATTCTTCAAATATAGGAAACCCATTCCCCATTAAAATTACAAGTTGTTAAAGAAAGTGATACGATGTGCAAGAAATTGGTGCAAACCATTAGCATAATATAGGTTGGGATTAATATTCAACCAAATTCTCATACTTAGACCAAAACTAGATTTTGACCAAACAAAACAGGATCAACATTGGAAAAGAATTGAAGAGGCAACATGATTTTATCATCAAGGGGAAGTCACTAGATATACATCCCAAGATATCAGGAATAACATAAAGAATAACAACATTAAAAGGTACATTTTGCAAAGTATTGATGGGCATATTAGGCTCATAACATGTCATCATGCATAAGAAATTAGGCATTAGGCAAATATGGATACATATATGAATTAATTTACAAAATGGTTAGTTGGAGTAGTTGCAATCATTTCAACCATCCTTTCATTGTACAAACTCAGATGAAGAATGAATATAAAAGTGGTTTGTTAACGTTCCAAATATGATATCTTTGTTATGTAATTAATTTCAACTATTGAAGATAGTTGAATGCTCAAGAACTAATTTCTATAAAAATAATTCCAATACTAGCAACATCTAGAATATCATGCTAAATTCAACATTTAATGTTGAAAATAGGTGAATGTTGTGGATAAGAAACCTTGTATCTTACATCATCTTCATTCCAAAAAAGGTACAATGGTTCAAATACTTCTTTGTTAAGAAAGAGTAAAATAGGAAATTCTCAATCCATGTATTTATGGATCACTAAAAGGGAAACAAAGGCTATGGCATCCCATTAGAAGAGAACTATATTAGAAGAAAATGTGCGTTAAGAACTTTTCTTATTACACTCTAGGTTACATAGATAGTAAAATGAAATCAAAAGATATACATGGAGATAGTGAACTCAAGAGCTTCATTGTACATAGTGTGAAAACATAAGCAACTAATAATATTTTCAAACAATAAGTTTTAATTCGTTAATGCTAAGAACCATAAATCTAGCCATTCTATGTGTTACCCCTAATACTATAAGAGGTGACATTTGTGTTTTACTCATGATCTAGTTGTATAAGATACTTTTTGGTGACATTGATTAATCATTAGAATGATGCAGAGGTGATTTTATGGGCACACACACCTTTGCTAGCATTACCTTGATGATTCTACTAGCTAACTACCTCAACGATTTGGTTTGTGACTTCTAGGGAAGAATGGATATTGTGTTTCAGGGAAAAAATATATACACAATACTATTTTGAAGACTATAATAAGTGACATCAGTCACCATAAGACAACCTTATAAGAATAAATATACTAGAAATTGTATCGAAAGGTGTAAAACAACATCTATAGGAGTAGTGGGGGTGGGGAAGGCAATAGTCCGAATGGGGAAGGTGGAAAACAATAGATCGGTACATGAAAATGAAAACTGTAAAAGGAAATATAGGTCTTCCCAAATTAACAAGTGAAAACCTCTACCAACCTTTATGACACTTATGTCTAATCTTGCGTTGTGGACATGATTGATTTCCATCTTTCCACTCATAATCATAACAAGGCTCGCATATTGGAAATGCACACTAATTGAAATATACAAATAGCTCCACATATGATGCTAAGCAAACATCATATCCACATATCATGAAAACATGGTTATTTATGGATTGTGGAGGCTTAGGCTACAATAATTGAATAAAATATCCACATAAGAACTTGTCAAATAACATAATCCATTAAATGAAAAACAGATCATTAGCAACAACTTTTAACAAGGAAAGAGAGTATCTACACTGATAATCCATAGAACATATGATACCTGAGATTTCCTGAAGAGGAATAAAGTGTTCCAATTAAAACTGGACATCCAGAGAATAATATAGCTTTTAACTACAATATATAGGATGTAGTCAATTTGAATCCATATTTGTTTCACATTTATATATCTAATACATCACATCCCTTTTCTATATCTCTAAATTACATTCTACAATATTCATTTCCAAGAGCACCACTCAAGTTAGGCTATTCTTTGGAAACAATTATAGCTCCACCAAACACCGAGACGGGAAAACCATCTTAAAAATATTGTACCCAGTTTGAATATTCATTGTAATTATTTCAACATGGTTTTCTATGAGCCAAAATTGTACCCTTCTATTTGTGGACAAAATTTAATGGAAAACATAACTCAGACCTTAAAAAAGAGAAAAATGCAGAATGGCTCCAATTTCAGAGAAGAAAATAACTGCTATAATACATTGGAAAAATTAGAAATTCTCCATCTCTAAAGAAAGGGAAAAAATAAAGTCCTTTTTAATAAAAGAAAAATCTCAGTGAATATAAACGACATTGCATGATAAACAAAATTTATAGGTATTGACTAGATTATTCATTACAACTCTAATACAACTAATTTTTGTAACAAATTGCAACACAATGTAATGATGCAATGATAGAGGGAAAGATATAACACCCAACGAATAACACAAAAAAAGCATCATGCTACAGTGCCTCTAAAATGTGTTTCCCGCATGAGTCTACTCTACTTCACCATTTGCTTCTGTACACAGCTTCACCGCTTCTTCAAAGGCTTCACTCCATCACTGCAAGAGACTACATAAGAATAATTCTTTTAAGTTCAAAACACATGTAGAAATTTTGAATGATGTTACAACAACTATCATGAATCAATAATATATTAAATATTGCTTTAGTAATTCAATAATTCATTTAGCATTTGGAACTTACCAATATGATGAATATTGGACAACTGTTGATTGTAGAATATTGAATTGTCTCCCAAATACTAGTTGATAGACATGAAAATAAATTAAAATGAATCCAAACATAGTCCCCTCCTTCACTAGCTGCATTCATGGTGAGTGGATTGATGTTAAGGATGAATAGTTTCTACCACTTGAATTGTTTATACAAATAAAGAAAGGGACATGTAGCCTAAGGATAAGTTAATTTTCAAATCGGCCAAGGAGGGAGGATGCTACAGTTACAAACCACTGAAATCCATTTTATTTAGTTGATACTCAACCTAAACTATGCATATGCTAGGAAACTTTCACAGTATGCCCCTGTGACATCCACATACTTCAAACAAGGAAATACTTATGCAAACAAAAGACTTATTACTTTACGAACCAGTTCCATATAATCCACACATAGAATCACATGCGCTAATGCCCCATAGAATTTTCTTTACAAAATTCAATGAACTTACAGCTGGAAGTACCAGGAAAAAGTCCTAAAGAGATACAAAAATAAAATTGGCTACTGTCACCTTAGAAGATAAAATTTGTAGTATAAGTTATATGCAGAGTTGCAATGTCAATATTTTTATATATGTATACACAACTTAGGCCCACAAAAATTAATGATCTAAGAAAGGCTACAATTATCTCTCTTGAATATCTCTACAGAGAAGCTTTGATGAAATTAGTCGATATCTTAAGACATGTACACCACATAACTAGACAAGAGGGATATCTACAATTATAATATTTCACATGACATTAATAAAAGTCACTATTCCCCTTGAAGACATTTCTTCTGATCATGACATAGGCCTAACAACAGTCTCCATGATCATAAAACAAAAATATTTAGTCTCTAAGAAGGAACTATCTCCTTTGTTCGGTGATGGGAAGCTTCGAATTATGTAGCAATAAAGATATGCTGACAAAGAATAACTCTTACAGTCACCTTCATGAAGTCCAATTCTAATCAATAGTGAATAAAACATATGTATTTATTTAGACAAGTAGAAATCACCATCGAACATACAATTATAAGGATCAAATTTTACAAGAATGCGATGTAGATCATGAAAAAGTAATGAGGAATTATCTTTAGAATCCTTGGCACCAAAGCCTCATCTATCTCATGTAAGTATTGTTGATAAATCTAGGGGCAACAATATAGGTGATTTCACTATCTTATGATAATTACTTGTGAATACTTTTTACTTTCCTTGACTAGGTTCATATTTAGCTTGATTATTATTGTGTTCTCTTCATCAACCATTTATTAAAACATAAATAACAATGAGAAAAAGAACACAAGATGTAGGCTATGAGTCAGGGCAAAAACCTCTCTAAACTTGAGAAGAAAACCCACTGAATCCTTCTTCTTAAATAATATTAAATTGATGAATTCCAAGACTAGGACCCTTGAACTAAGAACCTCTCCAAGACCAAGTCACAAGACTTCCTTGAAGAAACTCTTTTTCCTCTTCAAGTCAACACTAGTCAAATTGATTTCTACACCTCTATTTTCGGATTATCTAGAATTTTGGCCTAATTTTACAAATCTTTAATTTTATGCCTACCTGCAACTATCAAGATGTCACACATGTGAGGTTGATTGGGAATATTTATGTGGCTCTTCACCTTCATTCTGCTTGCACACTTGTCTTAGTGACTTCGAATAGTAGTGATGTTATTTTCTTGACCCTTATCTCAGCTCCTTAGATGACTAATGTAACCCTACAACTGAAAACCTAAATATAGTCACATGTGTGGGAGGAGAGACCCAAAAACAACATAAAGTCCTTTGATCTTATTCTCCTTGTCTTTGATAATCAAGAGGCTATCTTCCTTCCTTTTTCATACTTCTTTCTTCTTCATGGATGCTTGATAGATGGTCCTCCACATGAGGCTGAGTCCTCCTTTATATAGTGATCTCTCCATACAAATGAACCGACTTGACATCTTCCTTAGGTCGAGTTGTGCTTTTGATAAATCAACTTTTTCTTTTGAGGACCGACTTAATTGTGCACTTTTGACAAGGTCAAGGATGGTGTTTTAACTCTTATAATGACTCAAATAAATATGTAACATGCCCAATAAGGGTCTCTCATACATGAAAAAAGACTCTTTTGACTTGTAGACCACATGACAAGCCCTATAAGCTCTCAATGAGAGCTTTATCTACAAAAATAAAATTCCTTCAGCATGAAACCCATGTCTAAAGCATAACAAAAATACTTTTATTTTTCTTCTTCACATCAATTACATAAAATCATGATTACATATGTAACTATGAAGACCGAACCTAGTTACATATTTCAACAAGTATTGCCTTTACATTTTATGTTCTCGTTATCCAACAACTTGTCTTCAGTTTGCAAAGGGAAACAAGCTCAATGAAACTAACAAAGGAAAATGTATGCATTTATAAGATATGTATGATTAAGATTTGAGTCATCTTAGGGTTTATAAAATTTATGATTGGTAATTTCTATCCAATAGTGTAAAACCCTAGATAACTCATGGATAACCCTAGTCATAAGGTTTATAAAAGATATTTTAGTTACCAAAGTTTGTAATTGCAAACTTTAATTGCCTAGAAAATCCTAGATTGACTTCACAATTTTTGGTATCGTATAGTTCTCTTTGTTGTACTTGTCTTTAAGTATTGTAGTTATAAATCTTGATTGATGAGAGATAACACTCCAAAGGAAAAACCCTACAAGGTTTGTAAATGGAGAAACTCCAGGTATGTCTATTTGTAAGAACTTATTTATTAAAATTATTTTAAAAATTTCCTTGTAGTACTAACTATTTTATGTTTAGGATTTTGAATCACAAAATATTCTTGTTAGGAAGATTGATAACTAGATTGAATCTAGCTCTGTCATATCGCTTTTCAGTTGTTCATTTGTGTGGAAACCCTAATTTTTAGGGTTCACTATAAAGATCTAACTTGTTGATGCTTAGAATATATTGTCGACAATATTGAAACCCTAGGTTACTTAGGGTTTTTAATTCTAACAATATTTAGGATTTTGGTAATACTTTGGTAAAACCCTAATCTTTTAGGGTTGTCAGAAAACCCTAAACCTTTAGGGTTTGGTGAATTATTGAAACCCTAGTCAAAATTGATAAGGTTTAATGTTTGTATCCATGCAAAAGATTAGTATCAATGAAACCCTAAATGAAAACCTTCTAGTTCTAGGGCTTGTATCAAAACCTATTAAAGTCTGTCATGAAATTCTAAAAGGCATATTGTTGAGACCCTAGATGTATAATATTTTGTTTTGTGAGTGTTGAGTCTAGCTTCCATGACTTAAATAATTGCTTTACTATTAATTGTTAATACCTAGTATTTGATTTTGGAATCTAGGGATTATGTCAAAAGCCCTAACAGAATATCTGAAGTTGGATATGAAAGCATATTCAAGTTTAAGCTATGAAATTTTTATTACTTATGATTGATACTCTCTTCATGTTGATATGGTAAGCTTGTATTGATCTCATACTCCCAAATATTTGTATTTGGTTACTAGATTTGTAGGTACATAATATTCAAAATGTTGAAGATGTTCACATGTCTTGAAAATGACTTAATGATGAGCATGATGAAAAGAAGAACCTAATAAAGTTGATTGTTGAGTTAAGGGGACATTGTATGACTCTTTATCTTTGTAGGTCATTTCATTTTGAGTTCATCCTTATAATTATATGTAAAAATTACGAATACCTCCCTAGTTAAGGGGGAGTGTTGAAGAATGTAACTAGCATTGGTCTTAATAATTGTATTTGAGTCATAAGAAAGAAAATAAAATTATTCTTATTAATTTATTGAAGCATGGGTTTCATGCTTGGGTGAATAGTCAATAGGTCAAGCCTCCATTATAGGCTTCTAATATTTTTGTTGAGTGAAAGTCAAACTCATTTTTGTAAGAGACCCTTCTTGACCTCCTTAAGGTAAGAAATGATTTTTTTTTTGGTATAAATATCTCATCCACTAAATCATCCCCATCTCCCAAAAGGATTACCATTCATCCTTCAAAGCTACCCTCCAAATAGAATATAATCAAGTGAGCCTCCATTACAAGCCAAGAAGTCAGGTTCAAGTCAAATTGTTCATGTCGACTCAAATGCATAGTGACCAATAGGTGTAAATAGCCTCCTATTTCACCATTTGAAGAAGATAAGTGAAGCATTCACTCAAGACGTAAGAGAAACTATTACAAAATAGAGAAATGGAGAGGAATCTGAGAATATTAGAAGACTATGATAGGGAGGAAGTAAAAAAAGTGAGTTGCAGAAAACATTACAAAGAGGCTGAAGTTCGTTGTTACAGAGATGATTATATTTCTGAAGTATAAAGACCAATATTTCTGAAGTAGGAGGGCCCAGACTATTGTATAAGGAGGGTCAAAATTTTGAAGTTGAAACAGAAGGAGCCAAGAGCCATGATTGTAGAGACAATTGTAGGAGGAACTAGTCTGGTGGTTGGAGTAAGTCTATTTCTTTAGTCAAAGGGTCAAGTGTGTATTAACCTGATTTAATCTACTAGAGAAAGAGTTGAATGGGTTACTCCTTCATAGGGTTTTTTCCCTGGTTGTTCACCTACATCTTCTATTCTTATCTTTGTGATCTTCATGTTGGAATCTATTTGATGAAAGGAACACTAACATAATCAACATATAATTTAACAAGTAAATGTCAAGATAAGAGAAATAAAATTGAAGAATATAACTCACATAATTCCCTATATTTATGAACAAAGGATAGGTATTGGACCTCATTTGAGTGACAAATGTAATTCAGTCTCTTCATGAAGGTTGAATTCAGAGCAGGAAATAGGTGAATGATATCGAGGAAGGCATGAAGGTCTATTTGTTGCCTTGTGCATCAATTATTTGTTTGGAAATCTCGTACATATGGGAAGAAATATATATTCATTGAAATTTGATCTAGAGAAGAGCAACATACCGTGTTATAGAGAAACATTTTTGTTTGGGTGGCTAGCCTATCACTTGGTGAGTTGTCTTGATAAAAGGCCTTAGACGTCTTCCTTAAATTTCTATAAGAAGAGAGGTTTTTTAATGTTCCCCCACGGAGGGGTTTCTCATTGGCCTAGAACCTATTTTCAGTGTTCTTGTTTGCATTCTGATATTCTTTATTAGAATTTTGTTGATGATAAAAAAAATAATGATGATGATGAACTAACATTATATCACAAGAATTGTCAATATAACAATAGAAAACATTATAAAATAAACCCTAAATCTTTTTTCCCTATTTTTTCTCAACATATACAGTCTTGGAATATTTGCAATGTAGAAATAAAAAACATTGCTTGAAATAAAGTACAACGCAAAACTAAATCACACCCCAGGAGGCCAAGCTCTTGACGGGTTAAAGTTGAGCAGTACTTCGATGAGTTTTTTTCATGTATATGACTCCAATCACAGTTAATCTTCTAAATATACATATGTGATTGAAAGTACCTACAAAATAGAGGAAGGAGGAGAATTTATATGTGATAAAGAATTAATAAAATAGAAACAAATCATACTGGTGCCTTATGCCCAATTAATAGAGTAAGAATTTCTCCTACTGCCCTACATGAAAAATGACAATTTATGGTCTTTCACTCAAATACAAACACAATTTTCGAGGAAATACAAATACTACATGAATTATTTTCATGCAGAAGTTTGTTATTTCTTATAAAAATTTATGTAACTCCCACTCAGCCAAGACATATAGCACAAATATTAGACAATTTTTGTTGTCTCATCTAAACCCTTACTATTTCTAGCTATTTTCTTCAGATAGTTATTTCACTTCAACATCTGAAATGAAACTAGTTGCCATACACATATTCACGAGACAAATGAGGAAAAATTAGATTAAATTTGATGAAATATTAAATTTAATTGCATGAATAAATAATAATTAAAAATAATTGCATGCATGAATACCTGAATGAGCTCCTCTTGATTTCCACGATAAAGTGTTGGAGTAGTTTAATCTTGGAGCAAACCTTCCTCCACTCGACGAAACAATAATGAATTCAACATTGAATTTGTTGTTGCTATGCTGGATTGAGGGTGTTTTTCTCCAATATTATCAAAATCCTAATTTATTCTCTATTGAACAGGGCCAACAACATGAAGGTGGAAGTCTCATGCCCCTCCCACATCACTCTTAATTTCCTAGTACCCAGTATATCTACTATATAGGAAATAGTTGAAATCAAGACATTAAGATACATAAAAAACAAATAACAAAATTCATTCATTCATTCGTAAATCCATAAATTATTTCATCTCAATAAATTTTATCAAAAAAAATATGTTTCCATAATATGAAACAATGTCATGTAGATAAAGAGACATATAACAATTATTCTTTAACATATAACATTCATTCATTCATTGGTCTTAGACAAAAAATACTTCATATCAAAAATACATTATCATAAAAAATATGTTTACATAATATGAAACAACATCATATACATAAAGAGACATATAACAATTATTAATTAACATAAAACATTCACTCATTAATCATAGACACAAAATACTTCATGTCAAAAAAATGATCATTAAAAATATGTTTTCATAATATGGTACATGATGTTTCTAATGATATAACTATTACAATCATTTCTTTTTATTTTTCTTTATTTTTGATGCCCTAGTTGACACTGTTGGAATTGTTAGCCTCCTGCTGCAGTAGGTTACTCATATTTCATGATTGACATTTTTACAGGCCAAATATGTCATACTTTGCATGCTACAATGCTCCATATTTGCTGACAGACACTAAATAAGGAGGCCATGAAAGAGTGCTAGTCAAAATTCATCTGCTGCATTCCAATTTTGAAGAGTTATTCCATTTTTGTAAAATTTTCAGCTAAAGGGAGGTCCAAACAGCTTAATCTTGGACTCCCTAGGTTTCAATTTCCTGTTTTAGAATATAGACAATGAAAAATCTGGCCAAATAGTTTAATATTGGCAGATTCTTAGATAGGTAGAGAATTAAAGGAGCTCAACAGCTTAATCTGATCCCTTGGAAGAAAGAAGTGTAGATATAGATAGGAGAACAGTCCAAAAGAAAAAGTTGAAAAGCTGGGTCTGCAAGTCCAAAATGCACCAAAACTAAAAAGAAGAAAAAATGTTAGGTAAGTAGGTTGTGTAGGTAATTTTGAGGTTGCAGAATGTTGATTTTTGATCAACTCCACATTTTCAAGTGTTATATTTATCCAGATCACAGTTATCAGGCAGTTCCTATTTGAAGTACTTCAAGCGAGGCATGACTAACTTCCCCTTCTTCCTCTTCCCTAAATCATTTACTTACTTCCCCTAAAGAGGTCAAGATCTGCTTGATATCTCTTAGTTTCATCATTTTCCATATCATTTGCCTTCGTAAAGATCTGCTTTACTCAAGGAAGGTCCACATTTATTCTACAAAGTTTTATCTCCCCTTTAAAGCCTAAGATCTCTGAGACTTAGCGCTTTCTTTTCATTTTCATATTAACTCCTGACGTTATTATGTAAATCCCTATATATTTCCCTTCCTCCTACTAAAACTATGGTAATAATCCCCCAATGTAAATATCCCATCCCTCTAGTTGAAACATAACCATAAATATCCCCTTGGGAATTACTAAGTTCACCTGGATCTTACTAAGAACCCTCATCTCTGCATAAAATTCCCCCCGAGGTGTTTGGACTCCTTCCAAAACATAAAAATCCCTCTCCAAATGCAAAAAACCACCCCCCTCCCCCGCGCATTTCATTGGAATTAACTAATGTTTAATTGATAAAAAGCCAAAGCACCGAAACACATTAACCCGAAACTAAACTTCAAACCCACCCGCGTCGTGAAAAATTAAACATTTAACGCGTGTTGTTCTGCTAAAACCCATGTTATTCCTCCCTCCATCCACCATCAAATTTCCTCCCCCAGATCTGATGGCCCTTATGCATATTGGGCGCCCTTTTGTGATGGGTAGTTAGCACCCGATGTCTAACGGTTTTAGCGTCGTACACCGGGACAGCTGGCGGCATCCCATTGCATCGGGCCGCCCTTGACAAATACCACCTCGGTACCAAAGGCGGTCCTATGCACTCCAAAAACTGCCCTCCCCTCGCATGACATGAGCGCGACGTCATCTGCCAAGTTTCTGCCAACTCACCCCTCCCTGCCTGCACCTTGCTGACGTCACCTTGCCACCGTGTCCCTGCCATGTCATCACCCAGCTGTAATGCCATGTCACCATGCTGACATCATCATGTTGATGTCATCACTGTACAAGAGGGTCCCACCACTGACGTCATGCTGACATCATCCACCGTACCGCTGACATCATGCTGATGTCATTAGCTCAAAAAATGCGCAAGTGCAAAAATCAAGCTTCGGAGCCCCGAATCGAATTTCTGAGGCAGTTTTTGATGCACGATTAGTGCTTAGCGCTAATCGCGCATCGCTACGGGAAATGGGCCATATTGGGGAATCTTTAGGGAATCTTTTGACTCCTCAGCCATTTTTGCACCGAAAAAGGCAGAAAAGGCCCGACTTTGCAAATTTGAACGTATCAATGGACAGAGAGAGACCCAGTTCAGAGATTAAAGAATATCAGAGCAAATGTAAAGCCAAAAACCATGTCAAAGGGTATCAGTGTAGCGGAAAAGTGTATCGGCAGAAATATTCTCAAGGCTCGAGGCAAATGAAGCATTAAAAGAAAAACCTTGAAAGTCGGGAAGCAGTTAAGGAACCATTTAAAGCTCACTAGCACAATTGACTGCACATTAAAAATCATATCAGATTAGTGGACTAGAACTCAATGTACAGTTATTACAGAACCACTGCACCAAGTCACAGAGGACATCCCATCAAATCACTTTTGATCCAACTGCCTCTAGTGCAGCCCAAAGAAGACTTACCTGCATTTAATTTCAGCATAAGTTAGGTTTTAGAAAGGTTTCCTACAAACTGTTTTGGTCAGTTGTAATAAATACTTTTAGATATTTTACCTATATATACCACCCTGAAAAATGTAATAAGGGTTGGTTGGTTGATCCTGGTTGGTTTTGATGTTTTGTTTGAGCTGAGACTCGCATTGTATATGTGATAATTTCTATAATCAAAGACTGTTGAAATGCATGAATTCTGAAACTTTCTGTTGAGTTTAATTGGCCGAAGAGTGACTGTGGAATTCCTGTGCTTCTACATGGCTCAATAAGTGTTCCTTAACTCTGTTACTTTTTTTTTTATGTTTGTTTTACCATCTATGTTCAACCATCTGAATTTACAGAAAAGAAGAATAGTTTAGGATTTGCTTGGCAGCACCCTATGCTCAATTTCTGTGATTTCTACATGTTTTTCATAAGGAATAGTTATGAATATGCATACTTAAATGATCATGTTTACACTATTTCTTTCACATATGAATGTTAGTTTTGGAATTCTTAACTGCTCCTAGATAACCATTGATTCACCTCCCTTCTCTGTTAGCTGATGAAAGATTCTTAATTGCCTTTCATCTCTGACTTTCATTCCATCTTTTCAGCAATTGGTATTGTTTCATGAGTAGCTATCCCGCTCTATAATAATCTTCTTCCCAAGAAACCGTAACAGCAAGCCTTAATCCGTGACTCCATGCCCAATGGTTTGAAACCTATCACACTATCCTTTGCCTCTCTGTTTGAATTCAACTTCCTTCCATTCAAACTCCATCCAAACCTAAACAAAACCCATTGAACCCAATAGCTAGCCTAAAATCATCATCAACAAAGCTAAATCATTAAGAGAGAGCCCTATCTGATTGCAGCTGGGCTAGAACCTGCAATCCAAAGATTGGTTTGTGGTTACCTTGGTCGTATCCCTTCAGGAGCTTAGGGACAACCTGAGTGATAACATAATGGCGACTCCACTAGGGAACTCCTCAGATAATCTCACAAGACCAGTC
Organism: Pinus taeda; assembly: GCA_000404065.3. Taxonomy (NCBI): domain Eukaryota; kingdom Viridiplantae; phylum Streptophyta; class Pinopsida; order Pinales; family Pinaceae; genus Pinus; species Pinus taeda. The sequence continues at coordinate 146,533 of APFE030290031.1, forward strand.
GGAAGCTCTGCAGAGGAAGAAACCGACCTTTAAAAGTCTCGATGGACCTATGTTCTTAGAAAAATTCCCAACAAGCTAAAAGCTGGCTCCCTAGAGAAATCCACGCTATACAAGGTCAAATCAAGACCCAAATCGCCTAGCTGCTTTTGATAATCCGAATTTAATCCCTAAGATCATTAGAAAACAAGAGCAACAAGAAGGCCCTACTGCTTCTAGTCCTGAAACAGTCCAGCCAACCTGTGTTCCAACCCCTATCAAAGTTCCATTTCGTTCAACCCCAAGTTCCCCTTGTTCCTCATCCACTTCTCCAAGCACTTCTTCCACACCTCCATTCACTGCAAATACTATCACTACTACTCCCATTTTCCCAGCTGTTCCAGTCATTCCTCTCATCCCGGTTGTTCCACTTATCCCCGTCAACATGGCTAACAGATATGCACCTTTGCACCTACCTGCAAATCTCGGGGCCATGCCCCAGGATTATCAGACCAAAATAACTTATTTTGATGGCACAAGTGCCTGCACAGCTCTCCAGCATACAAAGAAAATGCAAGACTACTTTGAGAGCTATGAGATTGACGATGATAGCGTGAGAATGAAACTTTTTGTTCAAAGTCTTACAGGCGACCTTAGAACTTGGTTTAGAGCACTCCCAGCTAATTCCATAGCAGACCCAGAAGCCTTATACCAATCATTTAGCAAAAGATGGGAGAAAAAGAAAGACCCCCTCCATATACTATCTGAATATGACAACATCAAAAGAGGCCCCCACGAGACTGTCTTGGACTATTGTGCAAGATTCAATAATGTATATAATGTAATACCACAGAATTTGAGACCCCCACCTGATCTTGATTTTTACAAATTCCCTTATGGTTTTGATGCTAAAATGGCCTATCAGTTAAGGGAAAGAGCCCCTCAAAGCCTTGCAGAAATGCAAAACGTTGCCGTTAGTGTGGAGGAAAATCTAATTGCCAAAAGAAACAGAGCCAGAACTGAGAGAAGAACCACCTTCAAGGAAGAGCCCTCAGCCTTTGACCAGAAGCTAGATGCTATTATCACTGGCATCCATAGGCTGGGAGACATAATAGAGAATGTTGAGAGGAAAACATCATGGGAAGGACAACACCCCAATGCCATAAGGAACCCAAATTTCAGAAAAGCTCAAAACCCAAACGCTGGAAGGGCTAGTCCCGACCATGATGTTAGGCCTCCTTTCCAAGAAAACTATGCGGAAGCATCCACATCCAGTGGGCCAATGGATGAGACTCACATGAACTTGATAGATTCAAAAAATGAGAAACAAATTTTTCTGACTCGAGAAGACCAGGACTACCAAGATGTAAATCAATTTCAGACTAAGTCTGGTGAGTCTTTTGATTTTAAACAAGGTTATGATACTGCTGTGTATGAGGTCCACAAACAATACAAGTTGAGAACAAGGACCATTGATGTCCCCACACCTAGCAGAACAAAAGAGAGCAAATAGCCCGACAAAATTAAAGGCAAGGTTATCATAACAGAACCAGCTGATACGACTATCCCGAAACCACATCAAGTGACCGTAGAGGACATGACAGACGAGCAGACTTCTATTGAACAACCTCTGCCTCCCTCTTCCTCAAAAGAAGAGGGAAGCAGCATTCCTAAAAATCTGCCCAAAGCAGACATATCACAAGCTGTCATTCATCATGATGCTGACATTCAAAAGGAAAACATTGAAAACACTCTTGACAAGGAAAGATCTGCTACTGCTAATGCAAGGATTCCATTGGAGAAACCATTTAACTTAGAAATAGAGATTGGCAAGCTTAAAATATCCATCCCCCTCTCTGAACTTGCCAAGCATGATGTCTATAGGCAACAAATTCAAAGGTCACTTCAACTGCCAGAGGTCAGGGATGATGTAATCTAGATGATGCCCCTGAGCTTCTGTTTGGTCCAGAAGTTAATGGAAAATCAACATATGGATCTGTTCCACCCTTTTATGTCAGTCTGCACATACATGACAAAATCTTGCATAATGCTATGTTTGACTCAGGTGCCTCACACAATCTTATGCCCAAAGCTGTAATGGAAAATCTAAACCTTGATGTCACAAGACCCTACAAAGATCTATATTCCTTTGACTCAAGTCAAGTCAAGTGTTTAGGCTTAATCAAAGACCTTTGTGTGTCTCTAGTCCAATTTCCTAACAAAACAATCCTAATGGACATAGTAGTTGCCGACATCCCAACAAAATATGGTATGCTCTTATCAAGATCATGGGGAGAAAAATTGCAAGGATCCCTTCAACTTGACCTCTCTTATGCCACTATATCCGTCTTTGGGCAACCAAAAAGACTGTACAGGGAAACACCGATGAAGTATGTGGTAAGTAGTGAGGAAAAGCCCCAAAATTTTCCAATTTACTCAATCCATTCTGATATGGATTCTTTTATTTTATTTAATGATGACACAAGTCCTCCAACTGATGAGAAGCCTTCAGCCTTAAATCAAGAAACATGCATCAATGAGGAATCAGTTGACAATACCCATGAAACTGTCACAACAGTCAAGGCAACCAAAAAACAAGAAGAACCTCCCGAAACAGAAAATGTAAGTCTGCCCAATCCTCAAAAAATTGAAACTCTTAATACAAGCCAAAGACAAGAAATTACATGGTATCTAGTGTTTGATGGTTCTGTCAATAAGTTAGGAGCAGGGGCAGGAGTATGGATTCATAATACACATAATAATCATGCACAAGGCCATGCCTATAGATTAAATTTCATATGTACTAATAACATGGCAGAGTATGAGGCTCTCCTCTTAGGCCTTAAATTTCTCAAAGCCCTAGGAGCTGCAAAAGTGTCCATTCTAGGTGACTCCGATTTAATTATACAACAAATGAAAGGTAACTTTGTTACCAATGACAATAGAATGAGATCTTATAGGACTGCTGCCACATAAATACTCAAGTCTTTCAATGAATCCAAGCTTGCCAAAATTTCAAGAGACCATAATATTCATGTCACAGCCTAGCAACTTTTGCTAGTACATGCAAGCTTCCCTTTGAGCCAAATCACCATTTCACTACTGAGATAAAACATAGACCCTCGGTCCCTAACAATGTTAAAGATTGGCAAGTGTTTCAAAATGATGCCCAGATTAACAATTTCCTCACTCTTGAGGGCGAATTTTCTAATGCAAACGTTGACATGGATGCCATAAACGATTCCCAACAGCTAACAGAAGAAAATCAGCAGGCCGTAACAACTGCAATAGCTAAAAAGATCCTTAACCCAACTGTTTTTGACAGTGCAAACATACAAGAGCTGAAACATATGCATTGAGAAGAAACAACCAAGGTTGAGGCTGAGTTCATTAACCTAAAGGATAACTTTTTGCCTGCTGGACTGACTCCATTAGAAGACATGTTTGATGGTAATGATTTTCCCAAGAAACCAAAAATGGAGCCTATAAATGCTACTATTTAAGAACATAACATAGGAACAGCAGACAAGCCCAAAGTGATTAAATTATCCAAAAATCTACCTCTTGATCAAAAACCAAAATATGTCGATCTGTTCAAAGAATTCCATGATGTATTTGCTTGGAGTTATGAGGACTTGAAGTCCTATGACACCTCAGTAATTCAACACACCATTCCCTTAAAACCAAATCAAAAACCATTCAAATAGACACTTAGAAGAATCAACCCCATGCTTCTTCCTCTCATTGAAAAAGAAATAAAGAAAATGTTTGAAGCAGGTATCATTGCACCCATCAGATTTTCTAAATGGGTATCTAATTTAGTTCCCACAAGGAAAAAATCAAGAGAGATCAGACTGTGTGTAGACTTGAGAAACTTAAACCAGGTCTCTCTAAAAGACCACTACCCTTTGCCCAAAATGGACCATATCCTACAAAGAGTAGTGGGTTCCTCTAGAATTTCTTTACTAGATGGATCTTCAGGATTTAATCAGATACTTGTTCACCCAGATGACCAAGATAAGACAGCATTTACCACGCCGTGGGGAACATTTAAGTATGTTAAAATGCCTTTCGGGCTAAAGAACGCTGGTGCTACTTTTCAAAGAGCAATGGATATTGCATTTGCCAAAGAGATACATGATTTCCTTGTTGTTTATCTTGATGACCTAACCCCTTTCTCCAAATCTGACCAAGAGCACCTTAAACATCTAAGGCAAATTTTCATGACATGCAGGAAATATGGCATTTCCTTGAATACTAAAAATTCCCTGTTTTCTCTTGAGGAAGGCAAACTGCTAGGCCATATCATACCAAAAGATGGGATTAGAATTGATCCTGAAAGAATTCAAGCTATCCTCCAAATCCCATATCCAAGAAACAGTAAAGAGCTGCAAGCATTCCTTGGAAAGATCAATTTCCTAAGAAGATTTATCCCAAACCTAGCCGAGCTAATAAGGCTATTGAGCAATATGTTAAAAAAGGATGCCAAGGTAAAATGGTCTTTGGAGACCAAGCAAGCTTTTGAAATTATCAAAACTGCCTTGACTCAAAGGCCTGTCCTCACTAGTCTGCAATTCGACAAAGATTTTATCATATTTTCTTTTGCATCTGAACACACCATAGCCGTTGTCCTTTTGCAAAAAGATGATCAAGGTAATGAAAATCCAATTTCTTTCTTCATCCGAGCTTTAAGAGATGCACCCTTGAAATATCAGATCATGGAAAAGCAAGCTTATGCCCTGGTTAAGGCAATCAAAGACTTCATAATTTACATCTTATACACCCATGTGATTGCCGATGTCCCAAACTCTGTGGTAAAAGACATATTAACTCAAGAGGGACTAGAAAGAAAAAGAGGCAAGTGGATTGCCAGCATTCCTAAATATGACATTGAGATAAAACCCACCAAGCTGATAAAAGGGCAAGGTTTAGCCAAACTAATGTCCGAAACAAATTTCCAAGCCTTAGACATTAATCAACTGGACAATGAACCGAAGCTGGCGACTCCACATATCAGTGAAACCTTTTTGTAATCCCCATGGTATGCTGATATTTGCTTTGTATTGTTAAACCTGTGTGCTCCCCCAGGAAATTCCAGGACTAATAAAAGATTTTTAAGGATGAAATCATCAAAGTTTTGTGTCATAGATGGTGCCTTGTTTTGGAAAAATCATGAAGGTATCCTGCTTAATTGTTTGACTATGAATGAAACTAACAGTATCATGAAATAATTCCATGCAGGGGACTGTGGAGGACACTTATATTGGAAGTCCACTGCTGACAAGATTTTAAGGGCTGGTTATTATTGGCCCTCTCTATTTGCAGATGTCAAGAGATTTGTTGTTTCATGTCACAAATGCCAAATCTTTGAAGGGAAAAGAAAGTTACTACCTTTGCCCCTTAAGCCCATTTCAACCGAAAAACCTTTTCAACAATGGGGTCTTGACTTCATTGGAAAAATTCATCCCTCTTCCTCAGGCCAGCACAAATGGATTTTAACAGCCACTGACTATTTCACTGAGTGGATTGAAGCCATCCCATGTAGACAAGCCAATGACTCCACCATTATCCAATTCCTTGAAGGCAATATCCTTTCCAGATTTGGCTGCCCTGAGAAAATCATCACTGACAATGCTGCTGCCTTCAAATCCAAAAAGATGATCAACTTCTGCCATAAATTCCACATTACCCTGGGCCACTCTACAGCTTGCTACCCTCAAGGTAATGGCTTGGCCGAATCATCCAACAAAAGCCTCATCACCATCATAAAGAAACTACTAGAGAAAAACAAGAAGAACTGGCATAGGAAACTCACAAATGCTCTATGGGCAGACAGACTTTCAACCAAGAAATCCATTGGGATGAGCCCTTATGAGCTAGTATATGGTATGGAAGCCAAATTTCCTTCATCTTTGGGTATTCCTACTATCGAGTTGTTACAGGAGATTCAGGCTGAACCAAATGACATACAGAGAAGAGTTAATCAAACCATTCATCTTCAGCAAACCAGAGAGCCAGTGTACGATAGAGCTCAAATGTTGCAAGAGAAGCTCAAAAAAATGTTTGATAAGAAAGCTAAAGCAGAGGATTTCTAGGTTGCCAGCAAAGTTCTAAGCTAAGACTCACAAAGAGAGGACAAGGGCAAACATGCAAAAATTGATTTTCTTTGGAAAGGTCCATATATTATCAGTGTTGTGCAAGGCAATAACACATATTTCCTCAAATTTTTAGATGGCAGCACAGCTGAAGAAGGCCCTGTTAATGGCCGAATGTTAAAACATTACCATGATCCCTTTTGATTGAGAAAAACAGGCGGTGTTATTTTCTGTACATAAATGTTTGTATATATCGGCACTTTATTTTGTTTTTGTAACAGTCCGGATGCTAAAGCACGCAGAAAAAAGCAGGCGGTGCTTCACATTTTACCAGCAAATCAGTTGAGGGAAAGTGTTGTTTTCAATCCAAAATTTTAAATCAATCTAACAGTCATCACTGAGAAGTTTCAATACACAGCAACAACAGAAGATCAAGGCAGTCTGACCTGCTGTTCTTGGCTTTTCACAAGGAGAAGCTATCCCCAAGTGGAGCCACTGTTAGCATCCTGCTGCAGCAGGTTACTCATATTTCATGATTGACATTTTTACAGGCCAAATATGTCATCCTTTGCATGCTGCAATGCTCCATATTTGCTGACAGACACTAAAGGAGGCCATGAAAGAGTGCTAGTTAAAGTTCATCTGCTGCATTCCAATTTTGAAGAGTTATTCCATTTTTGTAAAATTTTCAGCTAAAGGGAGGTTCAAACAGCTTAATCTTGGTCTCCCTAGGTTTCAATTTCCTGTTTTAGAATATAGAGAATGAATAATCTGGCCAAACAGCTTAATCTTGGCAGATTCTTAGATAGGTAGAGAATCAAAGGAGCTCAACAGCTTAATCTGAGCCCCTGGAAGAAATAAGTGTAGATATAGATAGGAGAACAGTCCAAAAGAAAAAGTTGAAAAGTTGGGTCTGAAAGTCCAAATGCACCCAAACCAAAAAGAAGAAAAAATGTTAGGTAAGTAGGCTGGGTAGGTAATTTTGAGGTTGCAGAATGTTGATTTGTGATCAACTCCACATTTTCAAGTGTTATATTTATCCAAATCACAGTTATCAGGCAGTTCCTATTTGAAGTACTTCAAGCGAGGCATGACTAACTTCCCCTTCTTCCTCTTCCCTAAATCATTTACTAACTTACCCTAAAGAGGTCAATATCTGCTTGATATCTCTTAGTTTCATCATTTTCCATATCATTTGCCTTGGTAAAGATCTGCTTTAATCAAGGAAGGTCCACATTTATTCTACAAAGTTCTATCTCCCCTTTAAAGCCTAAGATCTCTGAGACTTAGCGCTTTCTTGTCATTTTCATATTAACTCCTGACATTATTATGTAAATCCCTATATATTTCCCTTCCCCCTACTAAAACTATGGTAATAATCCCTCTATGTAAATATCCCATCCCTCTGGTTGAAACATAACCATAAATATCCCCTTGGGAATTACTAAGTTCACCTGGATCTTAGTAAGAACCCTCATCTCTGCATAAAATTCCCCCCGAGGTGTTTGGACTCCTTCCAAAACACAAAAAGCCCTCTCCAAATGCAAAAAACCACCCCCCCCCACTCATTTCTTTGGAATTAACTAATGTTTAATTGATAAAAAGCCAAAGCGTCGAAACACATTAACCCGAAACTAAAGTTCGAACCCACCCGCGCCGTGAAAAATTAAACATTTAACGCGCGTATTGTTCTACTAAAACCCGTGTTGTTCCTCCCCCCGTCCACTGTCGGATCACCTCCCCCAGATCCGACGGCCCCTATGCATATCGGGCGCACTTTTGTGATGGGTAGTTAGCAACCGATGTCCGACGGTTTTACCGTCGTACACCGAGACAGCTGGCGGCATCCCATTGCATCAGGCTACCCCTAACAAATACCACCTCCGTACCAAAGGTGCTCCGATGCACTCCAAAAATCGCCCTCCCCTCACGTGACATGAGCGCCACGTCGTCTGCCAAGTTGCCGCCAACGCACCCCTCCCTGCCTGCACCTTGCTGACGTCACCCTGCCACTGTGTCCCTGCCACATCATCACCCCACCGTACTGCCACGTCACCCTGCTGACGTCATCACGCTGACGTCATCACCGTACAAGAGGGTCCCACTGCTGACGTCATGTTGCCGTCAGCAACTCAAAAAACGCGCAAGTGCAAAAATCAAGCTTCGGAGCCCCGGATTGAATTTCTGAGGCAATTTTCGATGCGCTTAGCGCTAATCGCGCATCGCTACGGGAAATGGGCCATATTGGGGAATCTTTAGGGAATCTTTTGATTCCTCAGCCATTTTTGCACCGAAAAAGGCAGAAAAGGCCCGATTTTGCAAATTTGAACGTATCAAAGGACAGAGAGAGACCCGGTTCAGAGATTAAAGAATATCAGAGCAAATGTAAAGCCAAAAACCATGTCAAAGAGTATCAGTGTAGCGGAAAAGTGTATCAGCAGAAATCTTCTCAGGGCTCGAGGCAAATGAAGCATTAAAAGAAAAACCTTGAAAGTCAGGAAGCAGTTAAGGAACCATTCAAAGCTCATCAGCACAATTGACTGCACATTAAAACTCACATCAGATCAGTGGACCAGAACTCAATGTACAGTTATTACAGAACCACTGCACCAAGTCACAGAGGACACCCCATCAACTCACTTTTGATCCAGCTGCCTCTAGCGCAGCCCAAAGAAGACTTACTTGCATTTAATTTCAGCATAAGTTAGGTTTGAGAAAGCTTTCCTACAAACCTGTTTAGGTCAGCTGTAATAAATACTTTTAGATATTTTACCTATATATACCACCCTGAAAAATGTAATAAGGGTTGGTTGGTTGATCCTGGTTGGTTTTGATGTTTTGCTTGAGCTGAGACTCGCACTGTATATGTGATAATTTCTATAATCAAAGACTACTGAAATGCATGAATTCTGAAACTTTCTGTTGAGTTTAATTGGATGAAGAGTGACTGTGGAATTCCTGTGCTTCTACATGGCTCAATAAGTGTTCCTTAACTCTGTTAGTTTTTTTTATGTTTGTTTTACCATCTATGTTCCACCATCTGAATTTACAGAAAAGAAGTATAGTTTAGGATTTGCTTGGCAGCACCCTATGCTCAATTTCTGTGATTTCTACATGTTTTTCATCAGGAATAGTTATGAATATGCATACTTAAATGATCATGTTTACACTATTTCTTTCACATATGAATGTTAGTTTAGGAATTCTTAACTGCTCTTAGATAACCATTCATTCACCTCCCTTCTCTGTTAGCTGATGAAAGATTCTTAATTTCCTTTCATCTCTGACTTTCATTCCATATTTTCAGCAATTGGTATTGTTTCATGAGTAGCTATCCCGCTCTATAATCCTCTTTTGCCCAAGAAACCGTAACAGCAAGCCTTAATCCGTGACTCCATGCCCAATGGTTTGAAACCTATCACACTATCCTTTGCCTCTCTGCTTGAATTCAACTTCCTTCCATTCAAACTCCATCCAAACCTAAACAAAACCCACTGAACCCAATAGCTAGCCTAAAATCATCATCAACAAAGCTAAATCATTAAGAGAGAGCCCTCTCTGATTGCAGCTGGGCTAGAACCTGCAATCCAAAGATTGGTTTGTGGTTACCTCCGCCGTATCCCTTCAGGAGCTTAGGGACAACCTGAGTGATAACACCTTCCATATAACCATATGTTATGACCGAGGGATGGGACTACAGGCATAAATTTCCTTTCTAACTTATCTAGGGTTCAGAAGAATTGAAAAGCACTTCACTGTGTTTACCTTGAGAGGGTCGAATGGGCGGATCAATTTTTTCATTAGGGAACCATGTCTCAGGTGGAACTATAACCAACTCATTTGTCCTTGCTTGAATCCAGGTCTAGGTTCATTATTAGTAACCAACTTGTTGCATGCTTGGTAGCCTGGATGTATGAATACTCTCCATATTCCCGAAACCAAAACTAGCTAGAACTTTTACCATTCATGCTTACTTCATCATTAGATCATGGTTTCTCAGATAACTTATTGCACTTCTAGATTCTCGGATAGCCCGATAAAGGCCCCATAAAGGTTGTCGTTTGGATTTCTATTTGGTGTAATATGTGAAACTTAAAATACACAAGAATACTTTTCCAAACCATTACCCTAGCACGAATCTTAAGACCTCAAAGTTTGTCACATTGATACCATCTGGACCGATCAGAATTTGCCACCTATATTTTTACCACATACCCTTCCTTGTCATGTGCCACATGTCACACCTTTCTATATGTCCTTCTAGTCATATTCCATGTTTCAGATGCCAAATGTCAACTTCACCACTCAAAAGTACAAAAACAAGTGCCACATGTCATCACCTTATGGATTCCACATCATTTGAGCCACATGAATGCAACCTATCCTTGTTATCTTATGCCACATGTGCTACCATATTGTAGTAGGGTGCACCCACTATTTAAATCTAGGAAATATGGATCTGTCCCATTTCTTAAGTGTTTCCATGTTGCACTCCTGGAGGTTTGGATTCCTGGATGCATCTTCACGCTTCAAGATATCTTAATAACAAGGTAAGGTCTTGTTGATGGTGTTGGACCCACCAACACATCAAGGGATCTCCCTATTAAGAAGTCCCAACTAGACCTCAAACCGTTTGGAGTAGGAGTCCCAGCAATGGGTAGTAAAGTAGTGCCTTGACCGTGGTAGTGCGCAGAATTAAGTATGATAACTTTGTCAGAAGAAAGTGTGTGACCTTGTAGTGAGTCAAGTGAGATGCATGGGGGTTATAACACATAGAGGGGAAAAGGAAGTGTGTCCCTTAGAATCCTGTAATAATACATAGCCTGAAAGGAAAACACAAGCGGAATGACATCATAGGCTGGAAGCGGAATAGTCCACAATCCAAAGTGATGGGTTAATACAACTACACGTCTTCAACAAGATTCATACAATTGAATACAAAATAGTTCATACACAAATGCGTAAGTTAAATAACATACATTGCTAAAGTAACCAGAATAGTTGAACTACAATAACAACATATGCATGAAAATGTGTTGGCTCAGTTATATTATTAAGCGAAAGTTCCATCGATACATACACCATTAACATCCACCAGCCCCAATAGTGGAACATTACAGTCAACATCACCTACTCCTCCAAAGAGATGTACTCTCTCTACATTGTGGAAAAGCCAAGGCTCATCACAATACTCTCCAAACCTTCTCTAAGCAATGGCTAGCCGAAAGCTTGGCTCCCAAAACCCTGGTCTATGAGTTATGAGGTTCTATATATAACAAAGGGTGGGGTGAGCCTTGAGATTCCCCTTTGTGGCTCTTCGACTACCCTCATGACTCTTCAACTTCTTTACAAATAACTCTTTACATTAGATAGTGATTGTTCAAATTCCACTAATGAAATTTGGAATTTCAGTTACAACACAATTACAAATAATACACATTTTCCACGTGTACCCATGTGAGACAAAATAGGCTAGAGAAAGCCTAACAAGACAAAACACTATGACTCTAAGGTTTGGGAAAAGAACAACTCAGCAACATTCACTTGATTCTACTTGGTCATGTACTGATGAGAAGCTTGGTATTGTGCTATGATGTCCCTAAAATGATTGATGTTGTCTTGCCGAAAGCATACTCTTGCCTCCATGGCATCCGGACATATGGTCTTGGAACCTGTGTTCATCTCATCCTAAAGCATGTGCACCATGGTGTAGACCATTACAGGACCACCAGTGTACTTCTTCATGTTTGGTGCATTCAGCTCCAAGTCATCCCTGGTGGCCTCTCACCTTACCTGCTCCATGTACATGTCGATATCAAACCAGAATTGGTTCTTGTGCTTATCTTTGGTGAGGGAACCTACATCTGTTTACTCTCTTCCTCAGTTGTTGGATTTTCCATCTCATCAACCTGTATCGGCGATGTTTTCTCTGTGATTGCGCCTTTCCTTTGTTCTTCTTCTCATTTCTGCTTCTTTTCATGTTCTCTCCTTCTCAGCTCAAGCTCTTCCTTCAGTTCTTGTTCTGCTTGTTGTGATCTCATTTCTGCTACCTGCAAGCTCTGATTTTCTCTCTTCCTCTACTCTCATGTCTATGTCCTATGATTCCTTTTGCTTCGGTTGTCAAATCTTCCTACATGAAGATTGAATCCACTTTTGCTCTGCAGCTTTTTTCTCCCTCTATTATGTCAGCAATTTCCTCTTTCCCTGATTCTGTATTCGATTGCTACCTTCCGCCACTATTGTTAGTCTTGTTGCCCTGTTAGTGTTGACTTGTTTTCTGTAAACAGTTGGGAAACTGCATATATTAGTAAGAAAACTGGTGCTTGCTCAACTACTTTCCCAATATTGCTTTCAATGGTCGCTCTTGAAACAACTCTCTTTAGTGCCATGGTACAATGATTGCTGGAGAGAAGCGCTTTACATCTGTGGTACCTGTGGGACAAAAAGGACACTCATGGCAAGCAAGCATTAGCTCCTACAAATATAACTTTACAACATGATCAAGCAGCAACCAGGGCATCTGATGGGAGGCAATGTGTAGTTTTGACTGACAAGGGATGACTAACTGAAATTGGGAACTATGCACTATAGAGTCCCAGCAATCAATGTGGAATCTTGATGATTGGAACTGTGCAATACACAGTTCAGTCTGGGATAGGGCCTGGGAGAGATTGTGCATTGCGTAGTCTCAGTCGCCAACCTAGGAGACTGGCTCTTGTAACTGCACAGTGCACAATTGGAGGCATCCCAGGACAGACTGTGCAATTCCATAAGCCAATGTAGAGGCCTTGAGCTCCTAGATTGCATAGTGCATGCAATGAAGTGTGAGTTCTGTTCAGGGGGAGCCTCAATCTGTCCATGGGGAGTGTGCAAACAAGCAGATCTAAAGGATAATGTAAGGATGAGTGAAGATCTGACTAAGTATAGATGTATGCATGTAAAACAAGTGCAGCAATGGATCAAACTGAAGGAACACAAAGCATGTGAAGGGAGTCACCGTAACGATGATTGTTAGTGAAAAAATGAGAAAACTCATGCAACTCTTGAGAAAGGCAATCTATAACTTGAAACAACACTTCTACCAAAGCTAAAACAAAACGCCAGTGGTTGTTCGACAAAACGAGTAAAACAACACTGTCACAAGATAAACAAACAAAAGTGACAGAAAAAGAAGCAAAAGGTGATAAAAGCAAAACTCACCCTGAAAAGCAATGACAACACTCTGAAGGCTCCTTGATCTCCTAGGGAAGCTAGATTTTGATGATCAAATGTAAAAGTGAGCTTTAGAGGCATCCATTACATAGATTTGAGAAAAATGGATTTCATGATGCGTATGCTTGAGATCAAGGGCAATAATGACACTTGGCAGAAAATTCTAAAAACAGCAATGAGTCATCTTCAGGAAACTAATAATAGATCCCTACTTCCTAGGGATGATTTTCCTCTTAGCTTCTCACTTTTTCGGGAAAACTGCCATGCATTGTCCAGAAACATTGTGCAGTTCTAGGAAGGACCGGGAAACTCTTTGGTTCATGCACTAAGTATTTTGTGAGCATAGTAGGTTCTGCACAATTTTTTTTCCTCGGATTCTAATCTACAAAAACCTCTCTCATTTTTGTAACAGAGGTTATGGTTTGGGAGATTCATATGAATCTTTGCAGGCATGTTTTCCTATATTTTCCTGTTTTTAGTCAGTATTTTCAAATGAGGTTTCCGAGAAGGTGGATATGAATTTTCAAAAATTGAGAGAGGTGTTTTTTTTCCAACATCATCATTTACAAAAACCTCTCTCATTTTTCTAAATTCTGTTATGTTTTGGGAAAAACAAAGGTATTACAGGACCCTAATTTTCAGAATTTCGGGAGGAAAAAGCTCAAAGACAGTTAGTGACTTGGAGGCCACCTCATCAAATAAGAGTTGCTATCAAATTCGAATTGCTCTTATTTGTCACCAGAAATCCACAAATATAGTTCCAAGTAGATTCATTAGTTTTGAATGTCCTATATTTCAGTTCTATTTTTGTAATACAATTTTTAGATATTTGTAATAGCTCTTGATATTTTTATCAAGATTGTTTGTGAGGAAATTGTATAAATACTTCATAAATTGAAGTAATATGTGTGGGATTTTGATGCCAAGGCCCTTCACTTTGTAATAGCTTCTATAATAGTATTTCTAATGAAAGCTTTCCAGCTCCAGTTTGACAGAATTTCTAGTATGTCTTTCTAGTGCTTCATAGCTTATTTCTACACATGTTCAAAGCATTTATATGAAGGAGTGGGTAAGTGTAGATTAAGTCTTAATATCTCTAAAATCCCCTGCAGATTAATAGTCATTAAAAGTTATTAGCTTATTGGACTATTTGTCCGAAATAGCTCCTCTTAGAATTGGTTTTAGTTTGGCTTTCTTGAATACTCTGCAATGTGTTTTGTTGGGTTGTAGAAATCTTCGACATGCGTATAAATTTCCCTAGTTGTGAAGAAGTCTGTTTGATTGCTTATTTATTAGGAATCTCCTTACATTCTTCTATCATAATCCTTGAAAATCTAAGTCATTCTGTGAGGCTGGAAGCTGACAGGTTCTGAAGGGACCCTGTGAGAGAGGCCTTTAATCATGGATAGGGATTGTCATTGATCGCCAACCACCCCTAATTGAAACCATAAATCTGGCCATTGTGCTTCAAAGGATATTATTTAATGACAGGTGAACAACGTTTAAACAAAGCCTTGTAACCACTGAGGGAGCCCCCTCTAGTTCAAGGGCCAGCTTGAACCTAAAGGCTGGTTGAGTTGGTTTCCTGACGTAGTTTTTGCAGCCAAGGACTACCTACAGGAAACAGGTACAACAGTTGGACTATATTGGTTTTATGAATAGCGTCTTGTCATATCTCATTGAGTTCATTCAATTGCTTCATTCTTTGTCTTTGGTCTTTCTATAGATCAAGACCCAATTTGATTGTTGTTTTAAAAGTCTTTATTTGGAACTCAATAGGGAACAAGACTTTCTTTCCATAAACAAGTTCATAAGGAGTGTGTCATGTTTTGTTTCTCCATGTGGTATGATATTCCCATAAATATTTTGGAAGCTTTTCTGCCCAATCCCTTTTATGCAAATGCACAGTCTTGGTAATAATTGCTTCAATTACTTTATTAGTAGATTCAACTTGTCCATTTGCTTGTGGATGATATGGAGTAGACTTCTAACGTTTGATTTTGCATTCTCTATTATCTTCTGTACCAACTTGGATGTAAATCGAGTACCTCAATCTGTCACAATTTCCCCTGGGACACCAAAACAA
>APFE030290036.1:0-20902 GCA_000404065.3 Pinus taeda
GGTTGTAGCCGTAGGAATATCCAATCACCACATCAAAAATTATTTCGCTGCGATGTTGATCTGCCTATTGTTTCATTCTATTCTGTGCCAACACGAGGTTATCCTTTAAGAGTTGGAGGACTTGTTGTTGATGTTCGATGTGATGTTCCACTGCTTGAACCTTAGAATTTTTCTCTTAAATATGATGTGATGGATGGTGGCTAATACCCATAAAGTGCCATAAATGGGGTCATTTTTGTTGTTGTATGGAAGGAAGTGTTATACCACCATTTAGCCAGAGGGCAGCCATTTGACCATTTTGTCTAATTTATCAGATACAAAAGCAACGAAGATATCCTTCAAACATTTTGTTTAACTATCTCAGATTTGTTCCGCATGCAGATTTAAGGATGATAAGATGAACTAATGAGTAACTGAGTAGCCAAGACAAGAAAATAATTCTGTCCAAAAATTTCAAGGTGAAAATGGGATCTCTGTCACTTACAATAATCTTTGGGTTTCCTTGTAGCTTTTGAATTGTTTCCATAAATGCAGTAGAAACTGTACTAGCTTTAAATGGCTGTGATAATGCACAAAAGTGTGCATACTTGGTAAGTCTGTCAACTACCACCATGATGACACTCTTTCCCTCAGACTTGGGTAAACCTGTGATACAATCCATTGAAACCTCCTCCCAACATTGGCTTGGAATGGATAAAGGTTGTAATAGACCCGGGGTCTTAATTGTACCATTTTTTTTACCGAATAACACACTTAAAAGGAGCAGAGGAAAGAGCATGAGTAGTAGAAAAAAGGTAAGAGCAAAGCTAGTTGCCATCTCCATTAGCAACATGAAAATGTAATGTTGAATATATATGTGTATATTTGTTCAAGTTGCAACCAGATACCTTAAAAAAGTGTATTTGTATTTGGACATTTGAACACACCCAGAAGCTTGTGTGTGTGAGACCCCTATATATGCATGTTGTTACAAGAAAAAGAAAAATCTTGCAAAAGCAACTCTAGTTGAGCTTTTGTTGTTGTAATATTATTGATGCTTCTTAGGAGCTCCTTTTATCAAATTGAATATAGGTATATTGCAGCCAAATCGGTGGTGGGCCATTATTTTGATCTACTTCTATAATCTATCAATGTAAAACCATTTTTCAAAATATTTTTAAAATTAAATCTATGCCAATTAATATTAATCTATGAACATTAAAGCAAGCAGGGAAATTTACTACCTCTCTTTTACATGGTTGCAATATTTGTATGTGTAGCTATTTTTGATATTTATGGCATATATAAAGGGTTTTGCTCATTATGAATTCCTATGTAGCTCAAGGTCACGCATAGATTTAATCAAGCCTTGGGCACATTTATGGGTATTATGAACTATAGTTGAAGAAGGCAATGTAGAAATTAATGGTGTAGCAAAGATTAGTGGGACCAGTGTATGGTTGAAGAAGGCATTGTAGATGGTGTAACTTGCACATGCCAATCAATTCATAATGTAAGGATTAAAATTTTAATGGATATATTTATTATATATTAGAGAAAAGGTATTAATGCACATTACCACCTCTTCAATAAGTTTTTGAAGTTGAAATCCAATAATATGCAAGATAAATAAAAAGTTATTTATTTATTTTACTTACCCTAAAAATATTATTGATATTTACTTACATTCAACATTGTAAATAAGAAAAAAAAGTAATAAAATTCTCACACTAGTAGGGTCAATAAGTAAACTCATTCCTATACTATGTAACCTTCGATAAAGACTATAAACATTATATATTTTTTATCATCATTTTTTAATAAATGTGTAGAACTTATATTATAATAAATAAATTTTACAATAAAAATACATTGTATCTATAATTAAAATATTTTTTTATAGTGCGTAGAATTGATATAATAATAATAAAATAATTTTATATAGAAAATACATTATATTATAATTATAAATAAAGTTCCCCAGATTTGGGTGACCCAACGGCCTCAAGCACACATCCTAAGGCACATAGACAACAACAACCACTTGGCTCGCCTCCCTCACCAAATGGCATTCCTTGCATTCACTCCCCTTCCTACGCACCAGTTGTCGTCGTACGAGATTCCTCTACTCCTGTGCCCCTGCAATAAACCTTCCATCCCCATGCTCATTCATTTCTCCAGATTCCATCCTCCCTCTGTCATTCTCCACTGTGCTTTTCCCTGCTTTGTCTCTACAATTTTGCTCTGCGATCTTCTGACCATGAATTGTGATTAGGGGAGGGGTTGTCTCCCTGACAGAGGAAGAAGTCGGGGGCACCACCCCACCAGCTTCGACGATGGAATTCCCAACTCCATTCTTCGAGATGTCTTAGTTATGGAGGACGTTGAAATTCACAGGGGTCGCCTGACACTTTGGGTGCTCAGGAACGTCCTCGCGCATCAGCTGAAGGAGAAAGCCCAAGAGAGAATGCAAGCTTCTAACTGGATTGTTGAGCTCTCTGCTCACTATAGTCATTTTTTCTCCTTGCTCAGGCGGCTTGCCAGAGTCGTCCACATGGAATTCCCGCCCAACATTCCCTCCTCCTCCTCCACATTTCCTTCCCCCTCCCATTCTCCATCAGTCAGCTCCTACTCTCCACCCATTCCTTTAACCCCCATGGCCTATCCGCCTCCCTCCCATGTTCCTGTCCCCTCAATAGTTGATGCACCCTTTTCTCCTCTTTGCCCCAGTCTGTATGGTTGTTACATTCTGTAGGAGCTCCCGATGGACACTAGCAGCATAAAGGCTCAAACTGGCACCCGGGTGTAATGCGGCACTAATATGGCCATGATGCAATTATAGTGTGGCAAGATTTAGCTTCTTGGCGCTATAGCGACTCTCAGGTTAGTTTTTTCATTCCAGTGTGGCCTCTTTGTAGGCCACCTAAATTCTCCTCTTTTTGAAGGCTGGCAGCTTAGTGCCCTGAAGCCTGATGACTTGATATTCACCATTTTTAGCTCTTCATGCCACAACTACCTATTGTTTATTCTCAAAAGCATGATTTTGTTTAACTGTTATCTGGTTATGCAAACTTCAAAATCGCAGGGCTTTGGTTTCTCCTTCTTGGGGCAGAGCCCTTATCCTTTTCATCTCTAGTTTCCTCCCTTAGAGGAAAATGATGCACTCTTGGCTGTAAATTTTTGTTACTTTGTGCTTGTCAACAAAATGCAAATATATTTGCTTACAAAAAAATTATATATAAAGTTTTTATAAAAATGATTTTATCTTTTTCATTTTTATAATGAAATGTTTATATTGTACCAATTATGTAAAAATGTAAAAAAAACATGTTGGCTTCCATATTTTTGAATGAAAATTTTACTTTTTACAATGAAAATATCAATGCATTTGATAAGAAAAATCATAAATTAGATTATAGATGTATTGTTGATTAAGTTTCTCAATCTATTTTTTCAGTTTAGTTAAATCTTTTGGAGTAAAAAAGTTCGATTTATTGTAATGTAACCAAAGTATATTACTACCATATAATTAGATATGATTATTTATATTTGATTATATTAGATATATAGATTTAATATTTTACATTTATTATATTGTAATTAATAATAGTTATACATTTTTTCAAAGGATAAGACTAACCAAACCTTGCATGTATTTATACACATCTATTATAGTGAATCAATAGGTATTCTCATTGTTGGTGTACATGCACATTAGCTATCCTACATTTCCCACCCTTTAGGTGATCATGCTATTTTTAAAACTTACTATTTATAGTATGTCTATTCTTAATAGTGGTTTCCATGTATAATAACATGTGGTAGTGATTGAGAATTAACTAGGCAGTGACATGACCATTTCCTATCCACTGATGTGCACTTTCCTATCCTAACCACCTTATCCACAAGTTCCCACTTCATCCCTATTTTGGGAACCTTATCCAATTATCCCTTATTCTAGAAAACCTTATCCTTTCCTTTCACGTTTAGCCTTATTTTTGGCATTTTTCTTCAGTTCTTGAGTTAGGAGTTGCATGTGTGAGTTCTAACTTTAACTCTCACTTATTTTTTGCTTATGTTGTCCTTACTTAATTGTATTATTGACTCTAACTCTATTTTAAACCCTACAACTCCATCTTTGGCTTAGTTAACTACAACTAAGGGAGAGTTGCTTTGTTATTGGTTGTGCATGCATAAGAAATCACACTTGATGTGCATTGATATTCTCTATTAAAGTGTTATTTAATTGTATTCAAGTCAAGAAAAGTAGCACAAGTGAATTTGAACTGTTCGAGGCCAACCTTAATGTTGGATAACAGAGCAATCTAGCCATTATAGGATGTTGTTACCAGGATTCTATGAGGATAATTCAAGCCTAGACACCACTTTATCCGCCCCATAAGTATCTCCCATCCTCAACCCCTTCCCATGATTTTTGAACTAGTTCTTGATGAGAACTAAACCACACACATACTAATTGATCTACACCTCAAGAGTAAGAAATCGTTGGAGTTGTTGTGTGCGGACCACCCTGTGATTTCTTAAGCCACAATGCTTGTGTCATCATTTGAGTCCACCACATTATGATTTACCCAATTCGTTTATTATAGCCAAGAATTTATTTGGAATTTAAGCTTACATTACAACAAAAAATTAACTTATACAATTATTATTTTGTTGTAGGTTTAAAATTGTAATTTTTAGTTAAAATTTTGAGAATTAATATTTCCTAGTAAAAAATTAAAATTATTATTGAACATAACCTTTTTAAACTCAACATGTGAGTAGAAGGTTACTAATTTAAACCAAATCCATTTATAACCTACTTAATTTGACAATTTTTAACAATATGCAATGTGCTTTTGAATTGATTCATGTGACTTAATTTTTTTCCATTCAATGAAAGAGTATTATTGTTGACCATTTTTAATGATATAGAATAGGCTTTTGAATCGATTCATGTGGCTTAATATTTTTCCATTCAATGAAAGGAGACTCCAAACACTTTGATTATTTAATTGGTTATATATATATATATATATATATATATATTGAAGTGTTGATATTACTTCATTTATTTAATAGGTTTTTATGTATGTCACTGTGAAGAAGGGAAATAATGTGTTGATATTTGTACCACAGCCTTTTAAGAGAATCTTAAATTTGTTCTTAGTCAAAGTTGTTTTTCATGTTTTTTGAGCAATCCTATTTATAATTTTATTCTCTAATGACCATCATCTTTTTGAGTTTAATGTATTTAACTTATTGCCCTAAAAAAGATTAAAGAAACTATTTAAGAATCCTACAAAACGGTCTTTCAAATTCGTTAAACAAGAATATTTCAAATGACATATGAACCCCATAGGACAAGAATACTTTGATGTCCTATGAATTAATTGAAAGACTATAAACCTCACGAACATTAATGATCTCCACATTATCCTATTAAATGTTCAATAACCAAGTACTAAGTCTTGTCATATAGTTACCATTTTTTTTTAAAATATTAATTTTTTTTTTTTTTTTTTAATTGTTATTAGACTTTTATGAAATTTCACATCATCTCGCATCTTCTAAACATTCATTTTAACAAATCTACAATTAAATCTGATGCCATAAAGATTGAATGTCAACTTTCATTTTAACAAACCTACAATTGAATCTTATGCCATAAAGATTGAATGTCTTGTTTTCAACCAGATACCTACAAATCTCTGATCTCCATATTCTTTCCAAAGGCCAAGGCTTTACGTGGACTCCACGTTTTTGTGGTATTTGTCACTATTTGTATTCTTGTAAAGATAAGACAAGAATATGTGTACTCCGTGAACAAAAAGGTCCTTCTTTTCCAGTGAGACATTTTCATTATATATATTCCACCCATGGTACGTGGGATATATTCAATGAATGTTAGTCACAAATAAAGTTATTAAATCCATAAGAGGAAACTTCAGGGTACAATTTAACAAAAGTCCACCGTTACGTACATTTTATGGAGTCGGTGTAGGGTATATATAGCTTTCCATATTTAGTTGAGCTACCACGATGCGGCTATAATTCCACTCACTTCATCTATTGTATTGTAAGTTGTGTTTAGGTTGGGTCAAAATTATATAAGGAAGGAAAAAATAATTGAATATATAAAATTTCGTCTTTTTTGAATGGGGTGGCTAGTTTTTTGAAGAAGTTTTATATTAGGCCTAATGTATATTTATTTTTACATATATATAGCGGCATCCATCACATCCATCAACATGTACCGATATACTATGCCAATATACAATCATGAAGGTACATATACGCTGCCGCGCAGCATCACAATAGAGGATCGAACGCAGGTGGGGTGCGGGTAAGCCGACTGCCCTGACCGCTGAACTGTGCACTCACGTGCAGCGATAAAATTTCGTCATTACAATTATATAAGATTTAATTTAACTAATATATTTATGAGAAAATATATTTCTTATAATTACTTAACACATTATTTATAAATATATAAGCATGTGTGTTTTTATTTATGTGGAGATTGTCTTATTTTGTTCAGGTTTTATGGATTTGTATATAATTAAAAGTTTTTAGAAATCGTTATGGAAGTTTAGATTATCATTGCATTTGACTTCAAGGGGTTTATGGTCCTTGTACTAGATTCTTCAACTTGTTATTAGATCTTTTTTAAGTTCCCTTCTGGGCAGTTATGACTCATTAGGGTTTGTTCCTCAGATTTGGTTCACGACCCCCAGCTTTATTTAGAGCTCTGAGTGAGTATCCCCTCAAGCATGTAATACCTAGTTTTTCAAGGTAAGCAACTAGATGATGCTACTCCTCTCTCAATTTACAACATTGGTAAATATGCCACTATTTTTATGGTTTCTTTTCTACGAGGGTGGACTAGAGGTAAGCCTTCCTCCTCTCGGGCTTTTTATTGTAAATGTCGTCCATGCTGCCCCCTTCCTAAAGGAAGATTATGCTCAAACAACTCTATGGCCATTTTTTGTGGAAAAATATAAGTTCCCTCCCTAAAAAACTCTCGCTTAGATTTGGAGAATCTTCACCAGGCATATTCAGAGGCAACTCTAGTGTGTTGTTTTAATGGCTTTTGTCCCCACACAACCGATCTCTACCAAAGGATCTATTCCATATAGACTAAGAATTACAAGGTTATTTTTTGCTCAAGATGCTTCTTTATTGTGTTATTTGAGGAATCTTAAGAGCATGAGAAAACTTTATCTAAAGGGCCTTGGTTTAGGGGCAATGTTGGATTGTTTTTAACACCTTGGTTCCCAAATTTTGACCTATCCACACCTTTCATTATTAGGATGCCAATATGGGTTAATGTTTCTAATATGCGAGCTCACTTATGACACTACACAATCTTTCAAGGCATTGGAGACCTTCTATGTCATTATCTTACTATTGATGTCTCTCATGGGCATCTTGTTGTATACACCTATGGTAGAATTTGTGTTGAAATCAATATAATTTAGTAAAGGGTTGTCTAACCAAATCAATTTAAAAATCGACGATTTTCACTAGACTTAGGCTTTAGACTATGAGAATACTAGTTTTCATTGCCACTTATGTCATTAAATATGCCACTTATAGAACTCTTGCCCAATGTTTAATTCTCAATAGAAGCAGAACATTTGCAATTCCATATCTAAAAATTGGAAGCCTTGTAACCCTCCTCCTATGGAGGGTAAGACCTTTATTTCGGAGAAGGACGATGAAGAAACTGATGATGAAATGCAATTGGGGGACAAGGTCCAAGACTCAAGGCCTCAAACATCTCCTGTGATTCCTGTTGTGGACAATGCTCCTTTGCAAGCACATAAATATTGAATAATAATTCTTCTCCAGGTATAATGGAATGAACTCATGAGCCAACTTATTCAAACTCTGACAAGGAATCTCTTTTAGTGTGCAATGACAATTTGCAGATTGTTTTGATCAAACCGTCTTTGGAAGGTTGGGTCAAGGTTTCGAAAAAGAAAGGAAATAAAGGCCGCCTTGGGGATCAACCCCACTGATTTGGGTACTTCTCCTTTCTAGTTGTGTCTTATGTCCCTTTATATTTGTTTTTCTATTCTCTGTACCATTCATCTTTTCTTTGATACCACTAGTAGAAGGAAAATTGTGGAAGAAAAAGAGTCATGATGGAAAATGATATAATTTTTTTGTTTGATCAATAGAATTTTTAATCTTACCAAAAAATATTTTGTATATATATTTATCACTTCGTCATAATTCTATATTTACAAAATATTTGTTTATGTAAAAAATCTATGAATAATTATTAATAATATATAATTTGATATGTGCGTGTGTGGATATATATATATATATATATATATATAATATATAAGAGATAAGTAAAAGGACAAATATGATGTATAGAATTAAAGTAAAAATAATGAATATACTATAAATTAAGCTTGAATATATATATTTATATATATATAATATATATTTTAATTTATAGAACTACAAAGAAGAGAATCAACATTTTTAAAATGAAAATAAGTTCTTAGAAGCTCTATAATGAAACGAGACTTGATAAATCCTAAAACATTATGCGATAAATGCATTTTCCATCTTTGTGAACTAAGAAGGTGAACACTAAATTCATTTTCTCTTAAAATGTCCCATATGTATCGACATTCATAATTTCATAATATATGATATAATATTGGCCTTCCTTACTTTTCAATTCATAAAAAATATAGAGATTTAGGAAAACGTTTCTTCAATATTTTTAAGCATAAAAATAAAATTAAAAAAAAAACTAAGTAATTCATATATTATCTCCTTAGAATTCAATAAACCACAATTAAATGCAGTGGATATTAACAATATTTTCATAATAAATAAATAAGAATATATTGTTATAAATAAGAGTTTGCCATCCCACACCCCTCTTATATATTATATTATTTTATCAATATATATAACTAGATTTGAATGCTAATGAGAGACATCCATTGCTCTGCATTGGCATGTATAAGCTAATTCTTAAATATGTATTTGCTCTCATTATGTTTTGTCATTGCTTTGTTCTTATACATATTGTAATATTGAATCTATTTGATTATTTATTATTACATTTATAATGTAAAGAATTTATGCTTTACAACTTTCTGGATTTACAACTTTCTGGACATACACTATCCTCCTATGCACAAATAATAAGCCTGCACACTAATACAAAATTATTTAATTATTTACTTAAATAAATGTTTTTGAGGTCCACAACTTAGTACTAATGCTCTATTTGAATAATATTATCTTTTGTATGAAATGATGGTGAGAAAATCGAGCCCATTAGCATGTGGAATATCCAACTTTTTATCCTAAGGTTTGACATTTCAAGTGTCACCACTAAAACCCAATCCCAATCTGTTCAATTATTATGAGCATATCTTCGGGAATATTATTATCATTATTATACACATTCACTAATATTTCGACATTTTCAAGATTCTCACGTAAAGCTTAAAACAGTAAAGCATTAGGAGTTACACATTAATGCTTTTGAAACATCAAAACGTAAATGAAAACGAGGTAGGTAAATAAAGAGTTGTTATATTCCTCAAAGCTCTTATTACCATTTAGATTTTATTCCACAGGCCACTGTCGTGTTAGTACCTTGGTCAAAGTCTCATTCCTGAACTATCTGGTTGGAAACCCCTTCTTGTGGTGAGTGGTTAGTGGTTATTATTGATTGCAAGGAATACATGGTGCCAAGGCAGTAAGAATCAACACGTCGAGGTGGGGCTGCAGGGTCTTCCTCATCCAAGCATCGTCGTCTCCTCGAATATGAGTCCGTAGCTAACTTCTTTGAAGCTGCTACCTTGGGGGTTCAAAAGGAAATCTTGAGGTTAGAAGCCAAGGAATTTGGAAACCGCCAATATTTTCCTGACTCTGAGATTAGTGGAGGTTGTCTAAAATGGGTACCAGACCCTGGAAAATTTAGAAAGAGGTGCCTCTACTTTCTGCATTCCATTGACAAATGGAGACACTGTTAAGCATGGCCATCAAGGATAAACAAATAAATATCTACAAAATCTTTGCAAGCTAGGAATAACTTAAGTGCATCATGAGGGACATTCACTACAACTTGGATGACATAGTGGCAAGGCCGACTTGGGCAGAAAGATGCATAGGTTTAGACTCTACTATTGAATCCAATGGGCGCAAGGAAGATGACGCAATGATCAACGTAGTTCCTCTCAACACCATCACTGCTAACTCAGCCTTACCGGGAAATAATTCCCATGATGATGGCTATCCAGGATCGACAGTCATCAGCCTTGATTAGCGTATTTTCATTTCAGTTTTAGTATCTAAGTGTTGTGGTAACTTTGTTGTATGTGACGTTATTATGTTAGTTTACAGTCATAGCATATCTTTTTGTAAAGGGTGGTCGATAAGAAGATGGATTAACTTGAGTGACACCCTATTTTCTGGGTCTATATCTATGTCTAAAAAGGCCTTCCTTTTGGTTACCAAAAAAGGGATTTTTGATCACAATGAGACTCACCAAGTCATGACAATTTTCAGAAGCAAGCTCTCATGTAACTCCCTTGGTTTTCTATAGTAATACAATGTTATATTTACAAAAAAAAAGTAGATAAAATCTTCACAAATTTCTTTTAAGTGAGCATTATCTATTTAGCTTGTTCATGTAAAATCTTCACAAATTTCTTTTAAGTGAGCATTATCTATTTAACTGGTTAATGTATAAATTAGGATGAATACACAGATAATTTTGTTTGGTTAATTTTGACTTGGTAAATGAGTCATTGTGTTGGGTTATAAGTGGTGGTTTTTTGGTTCATAGTTTGGTAGTCCATAGTTTTGTACCTGCAAGTTTTGATGTAATGAAGTCTTTAAATAGGTTTGGGATACTCCATTTTAATGGGCATGGAGTTGTGGGGTAGAGGCTTATTTAGCTCTTGGCTAGATTTAGTTAAGGGAATAAAGATATTTCTAATTTTTTTCCCTGATTTGGATTGTGCAACAATGGTTTATGTTTTTTGTTAGTATTGTTGGTTAATTATTTTTTCTGTGTTCTCTATACATAACAACCCTTTCCCTTGAATTCATAATAATGACTAAGGAGTGTCACACAATATATTCTCATTGGGTTTTATAAGCCAAAAATTTGACTTGCAAATAATATTGTTTGATACTTGGAAAATTAGGAAAGAGAGGGGAATCTATATGACATTCACATATTACAACTTCCTCACTTTAAATGTTCAATATGTAGGTGAGTGAAGGAAATGTATCTATATATATTCCAAGGAAAAACTTGGGGAATCCTTCATTCTATTCCAAAATATTTAAATTAAGGGAAAATCAATTGTCAACAACAATAACCACTAGTAACCTTGACGGACTAGATTGGATTTGAATATGCAAGCTATGACCTCCTCATTGACAACATGTTATGAGTAGATGGTTTAGTCGATTGAGCTAACCCTTGGAATTAAAATGTTTGTAAACATCTCATTGCATCCTCAAGAATTTAAGTGAAACTAAGATTACTAATACCTTGTCAACCCTAATTGACCCGCAAAGGGAAAACATGTCACAATTTGGATTGGAACTTAGGTGAGGAAAATAACTACTTCTTAGTTTAATTTCCTAAGCTAGACTTAATTGACTACTTTTGTAAGAGGTGTTTTCAGCATTGGACAGTATGTCTCGAAGAGGATGCTTCATACACTCCAAGATACAATATTTTTCTACCATATCTCATTTTATGAGAAAATCAAGGATAACTCAAAGTGTGAAGGTTTTCACAATTAGCCATATTGTTCTATGAACTGTCTGAAAATAAATTGTGATTTTTTTTCAAACATCCAAAACTTATTTGATAATTTTTTTCCAAAATTCTAAAAAATCATCAAAAACAACTCTCAAAATTAATCCAAACATGCTAAGTATTTAGAAAATTCACATGAAACTTCTATAGAAACTCATAAGATCCAGAATCACTAACCTAACTTTGTCTGTTTCACAAATAATTTGAAAACACTAAATAAAATTTGATATTATACTTTATTTAATCTTTCTAACAAAATTTACCAAAGCATCTATATTTAAATCACAAGTTAAATTATCCTAAAGGAAAATGTAACTTAATAAATCACCAACATAGATCCATCTTAACTCCGGATCTACTGAGCACTGAGAGAGATCAAATTTCTCAAAATGCAAACATTGTTTTGAGTACAAAACTTGAGGAAAGATTTGCACCTCATGAGATTTGATTCCTCACAACTCTTGGTGAATCTAAAATTAAGATATATCTATGCTAGTTTTGAGCAACACTAATAAAATGTTTTAATTATAATAAAATTTTTATTATAACTTATTTTATATAAACATATACATAGTTGAAATCAAAATATTTTATTTATAATTCATATTTTCTACATTAAAATATTGATACACGCCCTTTCTCTCACACATCTATTACATTTTTATTTATATATATTTGTAAGTATACATTGAATTATCTTTATATCAATATTTGAGAAAAATTTAATTTTAGTTATTATTATTAAAAGAAATTGAACGATTTACAGCAAAACAATGGCAAGCCACTCTCAGTATATTATGTTGAGATTAGTTGCTTCTAATGTGTGTGAATTGAATTAACTAAAACTATATTATTAAAAGGTCGTTACCACTCGCTTACATATGACATGGAGGTCTATAAAAAAAATGATACGTGGGTCTAAATTATGCCGACATGGAACACTAAGGTTTAATAATTTAAACCAATTTTTATAATATTCCCTAATGTCCCTGCAAAGTAATTAAAAATTATGATTGTGATCGACAAATGCTCGTTGTCGACATTTATAAGTTGAACTTTTGACATGTCCCTCATCCTTGATGAACACAATATTTCAATAGTTGCATATTATTTTAAAAGATAGTTTAAAAGAGGTAATATTTTTTTAGGAAAATAGTGAAAGTTTAAGTAAAATTGGAATAAAAAATTATTAAAATATTTAGGAAATTTAAGTTGTATTTGTTGAATTTTAAAATTTTTGGTTTTCTAAAATTATTTTATGATATTGAATCTTATTTTTACTATTTAAAATAATGAATTAAAACATTTTTATAATCAAATTTTTTTTGAAATAAAAAAAATTAAATTTCAACTAAAAATAACTTTCCAAACAAATTGTCAATCTCAATAAATAAACTCAATTCTAATAAATATTTTAATAAAATATTGTATATTTTTATTAAACAAAATATTTATTAATATTAATCACTGTAATATGAAAACCTAAATATTTAATCACTGTAATTTGAAAACCTTGTTAAATATTAAAAACCTTGTTAAATATTAAATATTTCATTTTTAAATGTGTGCATTGTTTTAGTTTATGAGAAAGCATAACCTAAAAAGATGATACCCCACATGTGCTTAAAAGCATGGACACATTTTTTTGACACCCTCAAAAGGGAAACCACTAAGGAAGGTGTTTAATTTTTTATTTGACACCTTCAAAATGACTTTGACACTAATGGATCATGTAGGCCATGAAATATCTATCGGCTTTTATTCTCATATTCCGCTTTTCCACATAGTGGAAACTTTCTGGAGATTACGTAATGGATAGGTTTTCTAATTTTATGAATTTAGTTTTAGTATTATCATATATAATATATATTATATATTTTTTAAGTGTTACAACGTAACTAATTTGAAATGAAGTGTAAAATAATTTTTTTTTAAAAATCATTATAATATACTTAATAATTTTTAAGTTAGATATATTAAATAATTAATAATTTAGTAAGATTAAGATATCTCATTTATTTGGAAATATTTTATTTCACAGTATTTATTTTTCAAGCTTACACAAGAAGTCAATATGTCTCTTTAATATTTTTTTTTTAAAATCATTTAATATACTTAATAATTAATGTATGTTATATATTAATAATTAATAATTTATAAGAAATTAAGATATTTCAATTTTATGGAAAATATTTTATTTCACAAGATTTAATTTTTCAAGCTTTTATCACAAAGAAGTCAATATGTCTCTTAACATAAATTGAATAGATAAAAGAGATAAAATTAATTTTTCCCACTAAAACTAAACCCACAAAAATATTTATAATAATAAATAAAAAAAACATACTTTAAATTAATAATTAGTTTTATCTAAAATATATTAATACTTTACATATAACTACTACCATATTTCCCGCATACTTTTAATTTATTTTAATTCATTTGATGCTATTAAATAGAATCAATGTACTCAAATTTAATGGAACATTAAGATTGTCATTTATACTATTAAATTATGAAAAATATTAATCATCAAATAACATATGTACATTGAATATATTTGATCGATTTCACTTAAAATATGCTTAATAAATGTTAAGGACATAACTAGGTTATCTCCATAAAAGATAAGTTCACCCTTCTATCTCCTGATGGGGTGTTATTCTGGTCATCCATTTTCGACAATGGAGATAAAAGGATTCAGGTATGCACCATACACCACAATAATTCATTGACCATGTTATTACATTACACACATGCTCATTGTATGGGAAGAGGTTTGGCGGCCCAGGAGGAGCGAACTTGGCCCTACAACGTTTCTTGCATGCCTTGCAGGTGGCACATCCACAGTTTATGTATGAGGGCTCACCTGTCAAGGTCCTCCCAAATTAAATGATCACAATCAGAGTTTAGGGATTTCATATGCCTTAGGATCATAAGCGAGATCATTCTTTTTGTTGTCCTAGATGTGGAGAGCTCTTTCCATGGCAGATTGGTTATAGGGGTCAATTGGTCTGACATTAGAGTTATGCTCATTTATGAGCTCATCATGTGGTATTGCCTTGGGTTTGTAAAGTTCAGGTTTAATTGAAACACTTGGACACGGCCATGCAGGTTTTCTGGCTTACATTCCTTTTATTGTACCAATTTTTCCATATGTGAAGTTCATTATATAGGCCTACAACTGTTCGCAGGGTGGTGGAAATATGGTCATTTGGTCATTAAAGAAGTGTTAGTTTGCTGGCTCCAGGACTCTTCGACCCTACTCAAACGAAGACTACATAAGCTTGTCAGTGTCTAAAGGTTAGTCCTTATTTTTCCACACTCTTATCCCTACACTATGTTTCAATTGTGGTCGCACTCTTCACAGAGTTACCCACAATTTAGTTTCCTAGAATTAGGTCTTCCCTCAATGTTCTTTGTTTTGTTTTTGTAGAACACGGGGACTGGTCCATCCTTTGAACTCGTGTTCTTTTTATCCCCATCCTATTTACAAGCATATGAACCATTTGGAGTTTCTTTTAGTCGTCTAGTACTTGTATGTGGGGTTTGGTATTCTGGCACATTCTACATTTGGTTCTGAATTCAGGTTTAGACTCTCCCTGCCCTGGTCTTTGAATATAATGACAAGAGTGATACAACCACCACATTGGGTTTTCAGAGGGTGTAAATTATTTCCCCTTTACTACCGGGCACTATCTTCTTTCCCAACACAAGAGTTCCCTTTGCATTTGAGTGAGTTTACACTCTTGTTGTCATTATTATTGGGTCACTATTTGTTTCTTTGTTCTATTGCTAAGTGTTTTGATTGCAGGTATTACATGGCGCCTTTTTGGGTGGGAATCTGTAGCGATTTTTTTATGCTACCACTCTTTAGGTTAGAAAAGAAATATTCAATTTGGAAGTGAAGGAATTTGGAGACCGTAAATACTTCTCTGATTCAGAGATATGTGGAATCACTGTCAAATGGGTATCACATCCAAGAAAGTTTTGGAGAAGAAGAATTCACTTTCTTCATTCCATCACTCACCATCATCAAATGGAGACACTGCTTAACATGATTATACGAGTTACGAAAGTGGACAACTACACTGGCTGGAGGAGATAAAACACATATTGTGGGAAATCAGACAACTTTAATGATATTGTGGTAAGGTTAAGTAGAGTGGAGTTCTTTGTATTGTCTGATTCAGACACTGATTCTAATGATCAACATGAAAAGGCAACAATTATCAATGTTATGCCTATCAATACTATTCCTCCAAACTCTTATATGCCTCTGAACAAATCACATGCATCTGCGTTTTTGCTCTCTCGAGTAGTTATTCTTGACTAAAGTGGTCTTCAAACAAGATGTCCCAGTCTTGATAGTGGAAGGAATACGTAGGCTCCAGTTTATACTTACATTTTACCATACTATATGGTCTTTGCTTGTTTTACAGTTTCAGGTTCATCCTTGTCAATTTGTTAAGTCTGTCATTGCTAGCTACGTAAACAATGCTACTATTAATAAGTTGTATATTTAGTTTTTTTTGCACTCAAATTGTTGTCTTGATGTTGTCACCTTTGATCAATTTTGCCAAAGATTTTCCTACTCTATATGACTTTATAAACTCAACATGAGCACATCCTTTGTCTTCAGATATGTTGAAATTTTAGAAAAACTATCGTTAGAATATCTTAAATAATATTTTCAACTATCAATAATTTTTTTTTGAATACATTTAAAAATAAAATAAAATAAAATCCACCCTGAGTTGGACTTCACCCTCATATCTAAATCAATAAAGGATTTGAATTTTAACGATTGAAAATTGTATCGTCAAAATGTTGAATTTTGAATAATGATTTAAGAAGTGTTATAAAAGTGGTTAGGTCTTTGTCCCCTTAAAAAATGTGCATTGTTGGTGGGATAAAAGTAAAAGGAAGAACGATTTTTAAAGTAAGAGTTTAAGAAACTCTTAAATCTTATTTGCTAATAAGTATGATAAATGTGATGGTGTTTCATAATAATAATGATTTATTTTTATATTAATCCATATGTAAGTTAAGATAAAGTTTCAATTGCCCTAGTTGACTTTCTGTCAAGGTGGCCCTATTTGGGTTAATTAGACCAATCCTTGTTCCACTGTTTCACTTAATTTTATTCTTCACATTTAATTATTTGATTGGATTTATTATATTGCATAAAAAATTATTATCCACAGAATATATATATATATATAATATATATATATATATATAATATATATAATATATTATATATATATAAATATGAGAATAATAATTTATATAAAGTATTTATTTAATATTAATTTTATACAACTTTAGAATTGAGTTAATAATATTTTCCAAATAAATTTATATTGAATTAATAACATTTTCCAAATGAATTTAGTATAAAGCTGATCAACTCCTACTAATTTTATCTTTTTAGATTATCTACAAAGCAAACATCATTAATGTTGAAACTAAGAAATTGTTTAGCGTAATTGATGTGAGGTTCATGTGCACGTTCACATGGAACTTTGAGAAGAATATTCATCAAGTAACAATGTTGATGCTAAAATCGAGAAATTGTTCAACAAGCAAGCGAGACATTAGTCTTATAGGATTGTCCATTCACCATTGGCACATAAGGTATATGTAAATGGTCATGAAGGGGCTTAAAAATAGAGTTTGTATAACATTTTCATTTGGGAAGTACATGTAATTTGTCACAAGGAGGCTTATACATGGATTTGTTGCAATTGAGCATAATGAATTAACCTTGATTTTCATTAATCCAAACATTCCAATGATTCCCTTCATTGTTGGATGTCCCAACATGGACAATGCATAGTTTAAGAGCTAAGAATCCTCTTCACTTTTAGGTCCATAACCCATAGATCCTTTTTGTTTGTTTGTTAATATTTGGATAAAGAAAGAAATATAAATCCAACCATTGACCTAGGAAGCTCCCTTCCAATTTAAAAAGAAATTAAAGTTTACATAGAGCTTTAGTAGATTGCAAAAAAATACAAGGACACCATCCTTGAGCACCAATTGGAGAGAAGGACAATGATCTAAATCAAGGGAATTATTACATACATTTTGCATAAAGAGGAAACTTGTTTCACACCTTATAAATTTTCCATTGCTTTATTCTTTCTTTTGTAAGAAGATTGGGAAGGAAGTAGGGGTTTTGTTGGAAAGAATTATCATATTGGTAAGTGGGTTGGATGACAAGAATTGTGGATTGGATCCTATCATTGGATTCTATCATTTTGGTTGTAGGGCCTCAACCCAATTTATACACTATTAAGATGTATTGCATATGCCCTTAGCATAATTAAGCTTTCTCGTAATTTTTCATAATTGAAAAGTAGTGGTGGTATAGGTAGAAATCACTATTACTATTTCCTCAACCTCTAACCATTGTGTGGTTGGAAGGACTAGATCTACATCCTTATCTTTGATTTGCAATGACAATATTGATGCTCATGCCTATCAAAAAAACATGACAAAAATAAACATGGGGGCATGCCATTAGAGAGTTAAAAATAGATCTATAAGAAAGTCTTCTAGGCATATGTCAAGATCTTATATTTGTCCACCTTCCTTCTCACTTGACAGCCAATACTATTCAATATTTTGGGTGTAGGACCAATTTTAATCCTAGTTGGAAACATAGTAAAGGAGGCACAACCAAGAGTTTCACTAGAGAAGGAAAAGCCAAATTCCCCATCCTTAGATTGATCCATTGATTAAGATAAATCCATTTGTTTACCAAATAACACACCTAGAAGGAACAAATACAAGAGAATGAGTAGCAACAAAAATCTAAGAGAAATTTGAGCTAGTTGTTATCTCTATTAGCAACATATAAATGCAATGCTTAATATATCTGTGTGTTTGTTCAATTTGTAACTAGAGACCTTGAAAAATATTGTTAGTGATTGGACCTTTGAATGCACCCTAAATCTTGTATATATGTATGTATTTATAGTTATATTGTATCCAAATTAGGTTTTCTCTTACGTAACTTTGGTAGTGGGTCACTATTTTGATATACTTATGCAATATATCAATATAAAACCAAAGTTTTAATAATATTTTAAAAAATAATTCTATGTCAATTAATCTTAATCTATGAACTCTTATGCAAGAAATAAATTTTACTACCTATATTATGTAGAGTTTTTATCATTAATCTTAATCTATGAACACTTATGCAAGAAATAAAATTTACTACCTATCTTATGCATAGTTTTTATCTTTGTATGTGTAGTCATTTTTTAAATTAATGGTGCAAATAAAGGGTTGTGCTCATTATGAAATCTTTTGTAGCTCAAGATCATTTGTAAATCTGATCAAGCCTTGAGAAAATTTATGGGTATTAAGAACCATAATTGAAGAATGAAAGGTAGCAACAGGTGGTGTAGCAATGATTAATGGGAATGATGTATGGTTGAAGAAAATGTTATAGGTAGTGTAACTTACAAAAGTTAATCAACTCACAAAGGGAATATTGATATCTCTATAGATATCTTTATATATATTAGAGGAGAAACATCAACTAAGTATGGAAGTATTGAGATCTTAATAGATGTATTTATATATATTAGAGAAAGAATATTAATGCATGCTACCACCCTTTTTGTTTTTTTTTGCTGAATTAAGCGTCAGACCTTCTATTCAAATTAATATTACAACCATAATACAAAATGTACAAAAGAGATGTGGGCCACCTATAGCCTAGGAAACCAAGCCTAAGGCCCACTCGCCGTGCCCAGGGCCCGCAAAAACATGACAACACGACCACAAAAGATAATCGGAAGCCCTGACCGTTAGATCTATCCTCAGAGATCTAATGGTCATTAACAATATCAGCCCGTTAACAAGCACTCCCTTTAACTCTTGAATCAGACCCGATGAGCCTATAGAGACCACTCTATAAAAATTTCGGGTCTATTTTGGCTGATAACCCTCGTGCATGTATTCTGCCCGAAATCCACCAAATGCATGCGATTCCCACCTGTTTGCGTAACTTGCTCGTTGTTTAACACTGCTTTTGGACCCGAAGCCTGATGAAGCTACGGTTAAAGTCGATTTCGGGTCCGATTGGCTTGATAACCATCTTACTATTTGCAATGCGGGTTTGATGCGATTGTTTCTATTTCTCCTACCTGCTCATACTTTAACCAATCTCCTTGCATAGCCCATGAAAAGGATCTCTGTAACATGATTCAAATTCATGTAAATACTTGTGTTGTTGATTGACACCCACCCGAGAACCTTGGGATTGTAGGTTTTTGGGCACCTATTCCAGCCTATGTAACGACCATTCTTTTCGTTTCTATCCCTGAACTGTTGTTTCATGTGGACTAACTTTCACCTGTTTCTGAAGACTACACCTGCTAGTATCCCCTGCTCTGATAAATCTCCCAGTACGCATTCGCCTGTTTGAGACACTCTTCCCTCAATCTACCCTGGGGGATCTCTCTCCATTTATATTTATTGTTGTTTTTAGCACAGAGTACGCCTTCATTAGCTAAGATGTCCACTAATTTATTGGTTGTTTGGCGCACATGAGTGAAACTCAAGGTTCTCATGTTTTGCAAGTGCGATTGAATCCTTTGATAGACTTGTAGAAGCCTCCAATGCCTCGAAACTTTTTCCAGAGCTAAGCCATAGAAAATTATCTTGACCGAAGTGATAATCAATTCTGAATCGGCTTCAATTATAATGTTATGAAGATTTGAGTCCCTCAAGATTTCTAAGCATCGCTCCAAGGCCATGAGCTCTATCATATTATTTGTTGCTTTCCCCAAATTACTATTAAATATGATTTTTATACAACCCTTTTCATCCCTAATCACTCCTCCATAACCAACCATGCCTGGGTTTCCTTTTGAGGCCCCATCAATATTACATTTCAGAAAACCTTGAAGGGGGGGGGGGTTGGGTTTTCCAAAAAATCCTTATCAGCAGTTATATGATTTGCATTTTTGTTTTTGCCTTTTGGGGTGAGCCCCTACATACCCAATTGCATTAGTATTCGTACATCTGTATCATTCGGTTGGTTCTCAGGGGAGTTTTAATGAGAGTTCCTAC
>APFE030290037.1:16916-51836 GCA_000404065.3 Pinus taeda
TATGTATTTCTTATATCTGATGACAAGATGAAATTGTTGTAGAAAACCCATCCACCTATAATGTCTTGATTGCTGCAATTTATTTTGTGAGTGCAAATATTGAAGTGGTTGATGATTTGTATGTATGATTGTTTCTTTACCCATTATGTAATGTTTCCACTTTTTCACATTTTTACTAATGCATACAATTCTTTATCATATGTAGGATAATTAACAACTGCATAAGTAAATGTCTCAGAATGATAACATATAGGTTTCCTATGTTGCATCAACATTGCTCCCATGGCATAGTCATTGGCATCTGTCTCAATCTCAAATGGATGTTGAAGATCTAGCACTACTAGTACTGGTGTTGTACTAATTTTCTCTTTCAAGGTGTCAAAGTCCTTCTGTTGTTTTCCTCCCCACTGAAACACCTATTTCAAACTTGTTAAAGCATGTAAAGGAGCTTCAATCAATGAGAAGCTAGCAATACAATTTCTCCAGTATTGTGCGGCCCTTAGGAAACTCCTAACCTCTGAAGCAGATTTGGGTTTAGGAAAATTCATAATGACTTCAACCTTAGAGGGATCTATCTTCATTTCACCACCCCCTTTAATATAACCCAAATAATTTAAAGATGTTATGCC
Organism: Pinus taeda; assembly: GCA_000404065.3. NCBI lineage: Eukaryota > Viridiplantae > Streptophyta > Pinopsida > Pinales > Pinaceae > Pinus > Pinus taeda. The sequence continues at coordinate 17,546 of APFE030290037.1, forward strand.
AAATTCACATTTTGACAATTTTACATAGAATTTTTCTATTTTTAAAACATCTAAAGTCTGCTTCACATGCTTTACATGTTCATCCCATGTCTTACTAAAAACAATAATGTCATCTAAATAAAATATTACAAAATCATAAATAAATGGTCTAAATACATCATTCATAACTCACATAAATGTAGCAGGAGCATTAGTTAAGCCAAAAGGCATAACCAACCATTCATAAAGTCCTTGCTTTGTCTTGAAAGCAGTCTTTCAGGCATCCTGTTCTGCAATTCTGATCTAATGATAGCCGCTTCTTAAATCTAACTTAGAAAAGTAAACCACTTCTTTCAATTGATCTAACAAATCATCTATTTGAGGAAGAGGATAACGGTTCTTGATCGTTATTTTATTTAGTGCTCTAAAATCAATACACATTTGCCACGAACCATCTTTCTTTCTCACCAACACGATTGGAAATCCACATGGTGATGTGCTTGATCGTATAAACCCCTTATTGAGCAACTCCTATACCTACTTCTTTATCTCTGCATTCTCTAAATCTTATAACATGTACATTCCAATGTTAGGAAGTGGAGCATCTTGCTGTAAATGAATATCATGTACTATTTCTTTCTTGGGTGGCGTACCTTTAGCTTCTTGAAATAGAATATCATACTCTGATGCACTTGGTTGCTTTGTTGACATCACTGTGTCCATCAACTGCTATGTCTTTACCAAAGACAAAATCTAAGGGAGACTTTGGAATAAAACCAAAACAAGTCTCAAAAGGAGATCTCTGAGTAGAATAGTGTTTGGTACGGTTGTAAGCATGCTACACATAACACAAATGCTCATCCCAAAGCTTGGGATGCTTGTTGTAATAGCCTCTGAGCAAACATAATAATCCAATTCTTCTACCTACTTTCCATGACTTAAAGTTGCATATACATCTTTAAAATCTACATCTTGAGCATATTGTTTAATGTAACTTTCATGAATTACTGAGTTATGCTTAAGTATAGTAGATGCATGTATGATTAGTCTTGATAACATATCTGCAACCTTATTGTGTATGTCTTTCTTATATCTGATGACAAGATGAAATTGTTGTAAAAACCCATCGACCTATAATGTCTTGATTTCTGCAATTTAGTTTGTGAGTGCAAATATTGAAGTGGTTGATGATCTGTATGTATGATTGTTTATTTACCCATTATGTAATGTTTCCACTTTTTCACATTTTGTACTAATGCATACAATTCTTTATCATATGTAGGATAATTAACTACTGCATAAGTAAATGTCTCAGAATGATAACATATAGGTTTCCTATGTTGCATCAACATTGCTCCCATGGGATAGTCACTGGAAACTGTCTCAATCTCAAATGGATGCTGAAGATCTAGCACTGCTAGTACTGGTGTTTTACTAATTTTATCTTTCAAGGTTTCAAAGTCTTTCTGTTGTTTTCCTCCCCACTAAAACACCTATTTCAAACTTGTTAAAGCATGTAAAGGAGCTGCAATCAATGAGAAGCTAGCAATACAATTTCCCCAGTATTGTGTGGCCCTTAGGAAACTCCTAACCTCTAAAGCAGATTTGGGTTTAGGCCAATTCATAATGACTTCAACCTTAGAGGGATCTATATTCAATTCACCACCCCTACAATATAACCCAAATAATTTAAAGATGTTATGCCAAATTCACATTTTGACAATTTTACATGAAGATTTTCTCTTTTTAAAACATCTAAAGTCTGCTTCACATGCTTTACATGTTCATCCCATGTCTTACTAAAAACAATAATTTCATCTAAATAAACTATTACAAAATCATAAATAAATGGTCTAAATACATCATTCATAACTCACATAAATGTAGCAGGAGCATTAGTTAAGCCAAAAGGAATAACCAACCATTCATAAAGTCCTTGCTTTGTCTTGAAAGCAATCTTCCAGGCATCGTGTTCTGCGACTCTGATCTAATGATAGCCACTTCTTAAATCTAACTTATAAAATTAAACTGCTTCTTTCAATTGATCTAACAAATCATCTATTTGAGGAAGAGGATAACTGTTCTTGATCGTTATTTTATTTAGTTCTCTAAAATCAATACACATTTGCCACGAACCGTCTTTCTTTCTCACCAACACGATTGGCGATCCACATGGTGATGTGCTTGGTCGTATAAATCCCTTATTGAGCAACTTCTATACCTACTTCTTTATCTCTGCATTCTCTAAATCTTATAACATGTACATTCCAATGTTAGGTAGTGGAGCATCTTGCTGTAAATGAATATCATGTACTATTTCTTGCTTGGGTGGTGTACCTTTAGCTTCTTGAAATAGAATATCATACTCCGAAACAACTTTAACTAAATCAGCTTTCTATTTAGGATCACAGCCTTCAAATGCATTGGGATTTTCAAGATCCTTTGCCTTTACAACCATTAGTAAAAATTGCTTACTTGAATTCATAATTATTTTCATCTACCATGACTTTATGAGAGAGTAGTTATCTTTAAGTTTATGAGGCCTTACAGTGTATTCTATTCCATCTTTAGTGAGTTGATACTTATTCTCAGCTCTATAGAAAATAGATTTTCTATCATACAAGTATGGACTTCCTAAAAAAATACCACATATATCCAATGGAACTATATCTAACAAATGTTGATCCAATAGCAAACCTAAGTTTACATTGTCTCGTGACTAGTAGCTTTGTTTTATCACACACCCAACCTAATGGATGTGGCTTCTTATGAGGCTTTGTTTCTCATCCCAACTTCTTTACAATTGTTTCAGAAATCAAGTTTACTTGTGACCCACTATCAAATAAAGTATCAATCTTATTATGTTTGGAAATTACTCTAATATGAAATAGCTCATTTCTTTTCCTCTCATTGCTTTCATTATCAATAGATTGTGAATAATTACTTGTGGATGCTTCAGAATATTTACCTTTAATACCTGTGGTTGTAACCATTGTTTCATCACCTGAGTTTGACCCCAAGTCCTTCTGAATAGCAGCAACATTCTTTCTCTCCTTAGCCCTGAAATTCTTAGGTTTTAGTTCTGGATGCAAAGACCAACAGTGTGCCTCGTCGTGTCCTTCTTTCTTACAATGAGTGCATGAAGGTTTCTCCTTATTTACAATGTTTTCTTTCTTCTCCTTCCATTTCAATTTATTCTTTTCCTTATTCTTGTTTACAGAATATTTAGATGATTTCCTAACCTCTGGGTTTACATTCTTACCTCTAGCCTCTAGATGTGTTTCTTGAACTGATACATCATCTAATCTAGTGGGATTAAACATAAGTATAGTATGTCTTAAATAACTACGAAGACCACCTATATACTTCACTATAGTCTCAGGTGAGTCCAATGAAATACCTAGAGTTAAAGCTCTTTTCCTGAATTCCTAAGTATAACTCTGTACACTCTGTCCCTTCAATTGCCAAAGATTTTTCCAACTCATAATTGCCTATTGCATGTAAGCCAAAGGATAGAATTGTTTTTTGATAGTAGAAACAAATTCATTCCAGGTAGAAATGATTTTACCATGTTTTTGAAAATCAACTTGCGTCTTTCCTTCCCACCATACTAGTGTAGTTTCTCCTAGTCGAAGGCTAGCCAGCTGGATCTTCTTCCTTTCTGATTCAACGTTCTACACCCTGTAGTATACATCAATTTGGCTTATCCAATTATCTAGCTTCTCTGCATTAAGTTCTCCATCATAAATTGGAAAATCAAACTTTACATCTAATTTGATTAGAGAAGTTTTCTTCTTCTTCTTAGAAGAGCTAGTTTTATGCGAAGAGGATGACTCTGAGGACGATGATGATCATGGAGGAGATGGTAGAGGAGGCATTCCTCCTTTTCCTTTGTCTTCTAGAGGTGCAAATAGAAAAGTTTCCTCTACTCCTTTGTCTAGTGTTTGTGTTGAAGTGCTTTCACCTCGCCCCTTCTTGAACTCCAAATACATCTCTTCCACCATAGCTCTTATGGTCATAAAACTGTCTATAAACTGAGATTCTGATCCCAATGGAGCTTCTTTTTCCATTCTCCTCTGAGAAAAGACTCTTCCGATCTCTGAATTGGCCTCAATAAGTACTCCTTCTCCTCTTTTGAGCTTCAATCTAGTTAGCATTCAACTTCCTACACAAGCTTGTCTAACCTTAACAAAAACCTTAAGCTGTGATACCACTTGATATGAAATGTGATCTTAAATCAAGACTAAGGTATTATAGACTTATGTCCAGGAAATGCCTATATTACTTAGTGCAATGGATCGATAAGATTGTGAATAATATAGGCAATCTACAATTATAAGACATAATAAAACACATATAAACACAACAAAATGATAAAGGAGTTCACTAGACTTCCTGGCTACATCTCCTGGTCCAAGTTTTCAGTGAAACCTCTATATTATGTCTTCAAAATAGAGATTACACGTGTGAGCTCAAACATTGAGTCTCAACACAGCAGTCAGTGGCAATACACAAAGTTTACACCTCAAAACCAAGTGTCACGACCTCCAGACCCCCTGGATGGCTTCATAACCTCTCTGGCTCTGCTCTACTCAGATTTCCACCTCTGTACTCTAGCTCTTTGGCTCTCTATCCATTTGGCACAATCTTCTCCGTTTATTTCTAAACTATTGAACTCCTTTATTGTTCTTCTTTATTCGTGTTTTTATAACATGTTTTTGTTACATGGATACTGCTTATAGCGAGGATCAATTCTTCATAATAGAAATAGTTCAAATGAAAGGACTGGCAGGTGCAGTTAACCCGACCGTCCGACCTTTCTTTGCAACAAAAATCCCAAAATATCTCTTTTTGTTAAAAAATAACAATACACAGAAATACATTGGAAACACTGAAAAATTATTGCCGCGAATCTTTGAGTCGAAACTCAAATTTCATAAATCGAGCTTTTGAATCCTTTCGAGTCTGCGCTCATCCCAAGTTTCAATGGTTAACGCTCCCTTTGCCCAATCTCTGATCCCCAGTCGCTCCGATCATCCTTATAAGCTATCAGGGCTTCGATGATACTTGAGCTTCGACGATCCTTCCCCTTTTGCGATGCAATTAATATTGTTGATCGCAATCGCAATTGCACATCGGCCTTCCATAACACCTTGGCTATTAGTCCTTATTCCTTGGATCATTGCGATGTGATAAAGCAAAATTCGCATATCGCATGGCCTTTGAGCTTGCGGTTAAGTCCTCCCTTTGGTAACATCGCAATACGATAATGTGATCTCCACCATTGGATTTGCGCGCCTGATCCAACGGCTCTCGTTATATCGTTGGATCGTTGATCGCACTTCTTAATGGGCCACCTCCGATACGTTCCGCTGGACACCTCCGATGTGATATCGCTGGTTCAATCCCGACCGTTGATCTGGCAGATCCAACAGTTCAGTTTCAACGATACATCATTTCCGCTTCTCTTGGATTTCCGTCATTTCTTAGTGTTTTTACTTTGATACTCTCTTTCTGATATTTGAAGACTTAGAGGTTCAAGATCCATTTTGGTCACTGATTACTAATGGTCAACTTGGACTAGTTATATATCCTCTGAATCCTTTTTTCGACCCTGTTGTGATATCACCGTAGTGTCCGTACAGTCTGTACAATCATCTGGGTGTTCCTTTGGAATTATCCCCTTGTACATCTTTAGTCATTCATAGTCATTTGTTCCCAGCTATGGAACCCAAAGGCGATGCTCCAATTACCTCTTTGAACCAATCAGAATTTTCTACTCCACACACTGTTGAAGAGGAAGAACATCAATTTCCTCCTAAAGGTTTCCCCTATACAGGGAGCATTCCCATCAGTGTGTACCAGGATTTTTTGCCTAATTATGCAACTTTAGCACAATTGGTCTCAGGTACGCCTAGTGCCTCATCAATTTATCACAACCTGTTTGGGTGTCTAGCACCATGCCTACTACAGGTCTATTTATTACAAACCCGACCTCCCAACAAGCCATTACCTCAGTCCCAGTGCAACCCACAGTTTCGAAACCCCCTTGTGTTGTCCATCCTAGTCACCTGTCCGGTTCAACCAATGGTCTCGAAGAATGTTACTATCAGTTCTTCAATCCCTCTAGTGAGTGGACAAGCTATGCCACTGCCTAGGGGGTAGAATCTAAGTGTTCCTATGATGTCAGGCACAACCAATGTGATTAGCTCACAGGCTCACATGGTTAGGATGAAACAACCTTCTTCTGGTGTTATCCAAAACCTTGTTGGTCCTGCTTGATCAAGCAATGTCCAGTACCAATAGGTCCAAAATCCCATTGGTCTATCTGCATCAAGCAATTTCCAGTATCATCAGCCTTATGAGGCTCAGGTTCAGTACGAAGCTCCTTATGTTCCATATGGTTCTCAAGGAATGGTCAATCCACCTTACGTCCTTCAGTCTAGGCAATACGTTTAGTCTAGCCCATCCACTTTTCAGGGTGGCTATGGCCATATTTAGTTCAAAATTTTTCCAGGAACTGTTCAAGTACCCTTGCAGCAGCAAGGATAGCATATGTAGCCACAATGGAAACCTTTGTTGTAGCAAGGGTTTTCCATGCAACAACAAGGGTATATCATACTGCAGCAAGGACAACTACACCAACCGTAACCCTTGCAATAGTTGCAACAAACCATGCCACAACAAATGCAGTATGCTCCGCAAACCTCCTAGCATATGTCTTCGCAAGGCCAACCTATGCAACCACAGGGACAACCTTTGCAACCACAAGGTCAACCCTTGCAACAGCAGAGCCAACTCAGGTAGCAGAAACCCTTATATACATATCAACTGGGTCAACCCTTACAAGGACAAGGCCAGGGTCAAGTCCTGCAGCAGCAAGCCCAAATCCTAATGTCCTGGGGAAACAAGTACATAATCCTTTTGTCCAATGGCAGCAAGTCCAGAATCCCTATGTCTAGGGGCAGCAAGTGCACAATCCTTATTTCCAAGGATAGTAGGTCCAAAATCCTCTTGTTCCAGGGGCAATAGGTTCAAAGCCCATATGTTCAAGGACAATAGGTGCAATATCCATATGTCCAAGGTCAACAAGCTCAATAGCCTCTTAACCCATATGTTGCTTATCAGCAACCTATGACTAGACAATTCCAAGGTATTCAAGGTCAAAATCCTCCCTACGACCAAGGTAACCTATAGTGGGGGCAGAATCAAAATCCATATGGCCAGAACCCTCCACTCTAGGGCCAAAATCCTTATCAGTAGGGATGGGCTCCTCCAGTTGGACCTGCTTATCAACCTCCAATGCCTTTCAATACTCAATTTCCATTCCTGTTCACATGAGAGTTGCCAAATGTGTCTCGACTCATGAATGACCTGATTCTTCATTCTCCATACTGGCCTCTGGTTCCGTCCAAGGTCCCGAGCAATTGTCCTAAGTTCGATGGAAAATCGAAAGAAGATCCTCAAGCCCATGTGATGACATATCACCTATGGTGCTCTTCTCCAGGTGTGCTAAGGAAGTCCTTGTATAATCACAATGCTCAAGCCGCTCAACACTATAATATTGTTGAGGATTTGGCTCAAGCGCCATCATATATGTCTACTCTTGAGGTACTCCAAATCTATCTATCTCAGCAGAAATATTTTTTATCGGCTATTGGGGGCGTTGATCCTACCGATTCCAATTTGATCTGTTTTGATCTAGAAAACCACGTTCCATGCCTAACTCATTAGATTTCCTTTCTCATTCAGGTGATCATCAATGAGAAGACCATCCATAGGACCATCATCGATGAAGGTGATTCTACCGGCATCATGTGAGTCACTTGCTAGAAGGAAATTGGTTCTCCTTCTTTGAACCAACCCCTAACACTTTGGAAGCTTTCAACTGGCGTGATTCGTGCCCTTCTGGTGTCTTACCCAACCTTTCCATTACTTTGGAGGGAAAGACAGTACACTTCAAGGTAGATATTGTTGATGCTAATCTCAATTATAATATTATACTCGGACGGAGCTGGACCCATGCCATGCATGTTGTTGCCTCCTCCCTATTCTGTGTGATTCGTTTTCCCCATCAAGGGAAGATCATCATAGTCGACCAATCATCCTTTTTTGCCTCTTCCTCCTCAGATGGCAATGTTATGTATGTCAAGCACACTGGTGCTCCTTATGAGAGTGTGGGGGCAAGTCTTTTTCAAGATTCTACCTTGATGGGAATTTTTCCGCTTGTTTATTACTACTGTCTAAATTCTAAAACTACAGATGGAGCCTGAAGTTAGCTAGGCAGCCTTTGAAACTATTTTTTCTATGCAATCATAGGAGTAAATAAAAGCTACTTTAGTCTAACTCCAGTCTAGCTTTAGATTTTAAACAGTTGTCTCAAAGATTTGATTAGTTTCCTTGTTTCAAACGTACCTGAAGGAAATACCAACTCCTCCTGTATTTCAAAATCTTCCCTCAAGATATTGTCAAAACTTGTATCCTCCAAATATTCCCAGAAAATACCAACAATACATTTTTAGAAGCTGGCTCCAAAGAAGAAAGTTTGGTATACTAGGTCAAACCTAGATCCAAATCCTCCAGCTATCTTTGGCAATCCTAATTTAATCCCTAGGCGCCTTAGAATCCAAGAAAACCAAGAAAATTTTGTTGAGTTAAACCTTAATACACCTCAGCAAAACCCCATCCAAACTGAGCTTACTGCTGGAAAATCACCAATCCTTTCTCCTATCTCTGCTGCTTTTTCTAATTCACCATCATCACTCCAAAACCTCTTTTCCAATCCTCCATCCACAACACTTATCTCAGTTGTTATCTCTGTGCTTCCAGTTGTCCCATTTTTACCTATTAATATGGGAAATCGATATGCTCCTTGCAGTTACCTGCAAATCTAGGGGCTATGCCCCAAGACTATCAAAGCAAAATCACCAATTTTGACGGTACTGGAAACTATACAGCTCAACAACATACCAAGAAGATGACGAACTATTTTGAAAACTATGAAGTTGATGATGATGATGTCAGGATGAAAATTTTCATCCAGAGCTTAACTGGTGATGTAAGGACCTGATTTAGGGCACTCCCTGCAAATACCATTGGTAACTTAGATGCCCTTTATCATATGTTCATGAATAGATGGGAAAATAAAAAGGACCCATTACACATCCTATCAGAATATGAAATCTTGGAAAGAGGTACACAAGAAAGTGTCCAAGATTACTGTGCTAGATTTAATAATGTGTACAATGCTATTCCTCATAATCTTAGACCACCACCTGATTTAGCCTTGATCAAATTCCCTGATGGATTTGACCTGGACATGGCTTACCAACTTAGGGAGAGAGCTCCTCTAAGCTTAGAAGACATGCAGAGCATATCTGTAAGTGTTGAAACCAATCTGATTTCTAAAAGAAATCGGGCTAGATCTGAGAGAAGAACAACCTTTAAGGAATAACCTTCTACATTTCAACAAAAAATAGATGCAATCATCAAAGGTATGGACAGACTGGGAGATAGACTGGAAAGTATTGAGAGGAAATATTCATGGGAGGGCCAACCAAGCAACACTGCTAGAAATCCAAACTTTAGAAAAAACCAAAATCCAAATCTAGGAAAAGTTGGTCTAGACCAAAACATAAGGCCCCCATCCCAAGAAAACGAGCAGCAAACTTCTCCATTAGCTAGCACATCAACTAGCTCATTCCAGCAAGAGCTAGAGAGGCAACATAGCATGGAAGTTTCATCCACCAGGCCTCAAATCAAGCAAAGCTCAGATATCAAGAAAACTTTCACTGAAATAAAAGAAAAAAATGATCCAGTAAGGATGCAACTTTATCATCATCTAACCAGGACAGCACCCACCAATCAACAAAGGCTAATGGCTGCTTATGATATTCAGGAAAAGAAAATGACCCTCAGTCATTTCAAGCCCAAGACATAGCAACCACAGTCAGTTGCTGATTATATTAGAACCAATCTAGAAGTTTTCTATAAAGATATCCACCCAATTGACCAGATTGAATTACATAAGCAAACTAGGGAGATGGTGTACTCCACCTTGGCAGACAAGGCACTACTCGCTCACAAACTGCAAAATTCATTACGTAATACCCCTGCCTAATTAGAATTGGAAAAGGATTCCTCCTTAGCTAAGAACAACAGGATTAAGTCCTTAGAAGAAATTATCATCGAGCTCGGGCATAATCCTAAGGATGCAAAGGGCATCGAAGCACTAATAAAGAAGGAGGAGGACATTGTAGCCCTCAAAAAGCAATTAAAGCTGCCAATTACAATGCATCCACAAACCATAGAAGTTGCACAGCAGAAAGAAGAGGAGGACATGGTAAGTTTACTAATAAGGATGAATGAGAGATTAGCAGAAACATAGCAGGCATTGGAGAAAGCAATGAAAGATATGCAGGGAGAGTAAATAAAAGCTACTTCAGTCTAACTCCAGTCTAGCTTTAGATTTTAAACAGTTGTCTCAAAGATTTGATTAATTTCCTTGTTTCAAACATACTTGAAGGAAAGCCCAACTCCTACTATATTTCAAAAGCTTCCCTCAAGATATTGTCAAAACTTGTATCCTCCAAATATTCCGAGAAAATACCAACAATACATTTTTAGAAGCTGGATCGAAAGAAGAAAGTTCAGTATACTAGGTCAAACCCAAATACAAATCCTCCAGCTATCTTTGACAATCCTGATTTAATCCCTAAGTGCCTTAGAATCCAAGAAAATTCTGCTGAGTTAAACCTTAATACACCTCAGCAAAACCCCATCCAAACTGAGCTTTATGCTAGAAAATCACCAGTCTTTTCAACTATCTCTGCTGCTTTTTCTAGTTCACCATCATCACTCCCAAACCTCTTTTCCACTCCTCCATCCACAACACTTATCTCAGTTGTTATCCCTGTGCTTCCAGCTATCCCATTTTTACCTGTTAATATGGCAAATCGATATGCTCCCTTGCAGTTACCTGCAAATCCAGGGGCTATGCCCCAAGACTATCAAAGAAAAATCACCTATTTTGATGGTACTGGAACCTATATAGCTCAACAACATACCAAGAAGATGATAGACTATTTTGAAAACTATGAAATTGATGATGATGATGTCAGGATGAAAATTTTCGTCCAGAGTTTAACTGGTGATGCAAGCATCTGGTTTAGAGCACTCCTTGCAAATACCATTGCTAACTCAGATGCCCTTTATCATATGTTCATGAATATATGGGAAAAGAAAAAGGACCCATTACACATCCTATCAGAATATGAAAGCTTGAAAAGAGGTCCACAAGAAAGTGTCTAAGATTACTGTGCTAGATTTAATAATGTGTACAATGTTATTCCTCAGAATCTTAGACCACCACCTGACTTAGCCTTGATCAAATTACCTGATGGATTTGACTCGGACATGGCATACCATCTTAGGGAGAGAGCTCCTCCAAGCTTAGAAGACATGCAGAGCATAGCTGTAAGTGTTGAAGCCAATCTGATTTCTAAAAGAAATCGGGCTAGATCTGAGAGAAAAACAACCTTTAAGGAAGAACCTTCTACATTTGAACAAAAATTAGATGCAATCATCAAAGTTATGGACAGACTAGGAGATAGAGTGGAAACTATTGAGAGGAAATCTTCATGGGAGGGCCAACCAAGAAACACTGCTAGAAATCCAAACTTTAGAAAAAACCAAAATCCAAATCTAGGAAAAGTTGGTCTAGACAAAAACATAAGGCCCCCATTCCAAGAAAACGAGCAGCAAACTTCTACATTAGCTGGCACATCAACTAGCTCATTCCAGCAAGAGCTAGAGAGGCAACATAGCGTGGAAGTTTCATCCACCAGGCCTCAACGCAAGAAAAGCTCATATATCAAGAAAAATTTCACTAAAATAAAAGCAAAAAATGATCTAGTAAGGATGCAACTTTATAATCATCTAATGAGGACAGCACCCACCAATCAACAAAGGCTAATGGCTGCTTATGATATTCAGGAAAAGAAAATGATCCTCAGTCATTTCAAGCCCAAGACATAGCAACCACAGTTAGCTGTTGATTATATTAGAACCAATCTGGAAGTTTTCTCTAAAGATATCCACCCAATTGACCAGATTGAATTACATTAGCAAACTGGGGAGATGGTGTACTCCACCTTGGCAGACAAGGCATTGCTCGCTCAAAAAATGCAAAATTCATTACACAATACCTCTGCCCAATTAGAATTGGAAAAGGCTTCCTCCTTAGCTAAGGACAACAAGATTAAGTCCTTAGAAGAAATTATCATCGAGCTCGGGCATAATCCTAAGGATGCAAAGAGCATCAAAGCACTAATAAAGAAGAAGGAGGAGGACATTGCAGCCCTCAAAAAGTAATTAAAGCTGCCAATTACAATGCATCCACAAACCACAGAAGTTGCACACCAGAAAGAAGAGGAGGACATGATAAGTTTATTAATAAGGATGAATGAGAGATTAGCAGAAATAGAGCAAGCATTTTACAAAGCAATGAAAGAGAAGCAGTGAGAGTAAATAAAAGCTACTTTAGTATAACTCCAGTCTAGCTTTAGATTTTAAACAGTTGTCTCAAAAATTTGATTAGTTTCCTTGTTTCAAACATACATGGAGGAAAGCCCAACTCCTCCTATATTTCAAAAGCTTCCCTCAAGATATTGTCAAAACTTGTATCCTCCAAATATTCCTAGAAAATACCAACAATACATTTTTAGAAGTTGGCTCCAAAGAAGAAAGTTCGGTATACTATGTCAAACCCAGATCCAAATCCTCCAGCTATCTTTGGCAATCCTAATTTAATCCCTAAGCGCCTTAGAATCCAAGAAAACCAAGAAAATTCTACTGAGTTAAACCTTAATACACCTCAGCAAAACCCCATCCAAACTGAGGTTATTGCTGGAAAATCACCAGTCTTTTCTCCTATCTCTCCTGCTTTTTCTAGTTCACCATCATCACTCCAAAACCTGTTTTCCACTCCTCCATCCACAACACTTATCTCACCTGTTATCCCTGTGCTTCCGTCTGTCCCATTTTTACCTGTTAATATGGAAAATCGATATGATCCCTTGCTGTTAACTGCAAATCCAGGGGCTATGCCACAAGACTATCAAAGAAAAATCACCTATTTTGATGGTACTGGAACCTATACAGCTCAACAGCATACCAAGAAGATGACAAACTATTTTAAAAACTATGAAATTGATGATGATGATGCCAGGATGAAAATTTTCATCTAGAGCTTAACTAGTGATGTAAGGACCTGGTTCAGGGCACTCCTTGCAAATACCATTGCTAACTCAGATGCCCTCTATCATATGTTCATGAATAGATGGGAAAAGAAAAAGGACCCATTACACATCCTATCAAAATATGAAAGCTTGAAAAGAGGTCCACAAGAAAGTGTCCAAGATTATTGTGCTAGATTTAATAATGTGCACAATGCTATTCCTCAGAATCTTAGACCACCACGTGACTTAGCCTTAATCAAATTCCCTGATGGATTTGACTCAGACATGGCTTACCAGCTTATGGAGAGAGCTCCTCCAAGCTTAGAAGACATGCAAAGCATATTTGTAAGTATTGAATCCAATCTGATTTCTAAAAGAAATTGGGCTAGATCTGAGAGAAGAACAACCTTTAAGGAAGAGCCTTCTACATTTGAACAAAAATTAGATGCAATCATCAAAGGTATGGACAAACTGGGAGATATACTGGAAACTATTGAGAGGAAATCTTCATGGGAGGGCCAACCAAGCAACACTGCTAGAAATCCAAACTTTAGAAAAAACCAAAATCCAAATCTAGGAAACGTTGGTCCAGACCAAAACATAAGGCCCCCATTCCAAGAAAACGAGTAGCAAACTTCTCCATTAGTTGGCACATCAACTAGCTCATTCCAGCAAGAGCTAGATAGGCAACATAGCATGGAAGTTTCATCCACCAGGCCTCAAAGCAAGAAAAGCTCAGATATCAAGAAAACTTTCAATAAAATAAAAACAAAAAATGATCCAGTAAGGATGCAGCTTTATAATCATCTAATGAGGACAACACCCACCAATCAACAAAGGCTAATGGCTGCTTATGATATTCAGGAAAAGAAAATGATCCTCAGTCATTTCAAGCCCAAGACACAACAACCATAGTCAGCTGCTGATTATATTACAACCAATCTGGAAGTTTTCTCTAAATTTATCCACCCAATTGGCCAGATTGAATTACATAAGCAAATTGGGGAGATGGTGTACTCCACCTTGGCAGACAAGGCATTGCTCACTCAGAAACTGCAAAATTCATTACACAATACCTCTTCCCAATTAGAATTGGAAAAGGCTTCCTCCTTAGCTAAGGACAACAGGATTAAGTCCTTAGAAGAAGTTATCATCGAGCTCGGGCATAATCCTAAGGATGCAAAGGGCATCAAAGCACTAATAAAGAAGAAGGAGGAGGACATTGCAGCCCTCAAGAAGCAATTAAAGCTGCCAATTACAATGCATCCACAAACCACAGAAGTTGCACAGTAGAAAGAAGAGGAGGACATGGTAAGTTTACTAATAAGGATGAATGAGAGATTAGCATAAATAAAGCAGGCATTGGAGAAAGAAATGAAAGAGAAGCAGGGAGAGTTGACCTCCCAGCCACCTGAAATAGCTCCAACAGGTACCACTGCTCCCCCCACAATTACAGCAGTATCCCCTCCTACTATCCCAGCATCAATAGCAGGTACCTCAGCTTCAACAACAACAACAGGGCCAGATACCAGCATGGGCATGGAAGAATTGATGAAAGCAGTAAAAGAGCTAGAGGTCCAAATGTCAGAGCTTAAAGAGGCAAAAGAAAAACTGGCCAAACTAGAGGTAAGCTATGACAAATCTAAGATAAAAATGGAAGAGAAAACTAGAGAGGTAAAGGCCCTGGAGAATAAGGTGAAATCCTTGGAAAAAGATGTCACCCTACATAAACCTCTAGCAGACATTAAAACAATTTTGTGGACCAAAATTGGCCAGTCTATCACTAAACAATGGCAATCAATTCAAACGATCCATGAACAAATAGAATTGATAGAAAGGGCCCAAGTTGAAATTCAAAGGGCCAGGGCATCATTGGGAAACATGCCTGAGCAGGCCAATAGACTAATCCATTTTTGAATACTCATACCAGAGAACACTTAGCATCTTTGGAGATTAGTGACTGAACAGGCACCATTTTGACAGTGAAAAAGGTGCTAACTATGAGGAATTTTATACATAATTTGGAAAGGGAGTGCCAAGAAATGCAGATGGAGATAAATGCCTTCACAGAGAAGTTTACAGTCTTGCAGCAAAAGGGTCTACCCAGTTTATTAACCAGCAATCAAAGACTGTTAACACGTGAACAATATGGTCACAGGGTAAACACATATGTTGCCAATCAGATCACAGCATCATCAAGCACTTCAGAAGACACAGGACCTCCCTCTGGATAGAGCTTATATGACAAATTGAAAATTTTGTTCTATATTGAACCTGAAATAAATCATCTTTTTGAGGTCCAACCCAACTTCTACAGGTATACTAAAGCTGATGAAACACTAATAAAAATACAAAGACATCAGTCGCCAATAGACCAATGGTGGCAAAGCATGCTGGAAGTTTTACCAAGGTAATTCCAATCTTCCTTTATCATCTACATTTAATTCAATGTCAAAGCAGGTGGCACATATCAGAAAGGCAAAAAGAAACAAAGGAAGGAGTCAAGCGGGGACTAGAATGCATTAAAGCATAATCAAGCACAGATGAAAGGGCCGGGACAACAACGCAAGAACGCAAAGTAAAGACACAGCTACCAACCGACTTCCTGAGTTAAAAAGTCAAACATATCTTATCAGTTAAATTACCCAGCACAACAACAATGACTCCTGCATTCATTTCTACATTTATTTCCCTTGTCAGAGTAGGTGGAGGAAGTTATTGCTTGATATCTTATCCACAAGATATTTTGTAACTCTCTTTTGTATAAATTCCTCCCCAAGAGATGTATTCGGGGTTGGTGATTTCCTCTCTGGACTGCGCTGTAACTCTGAGATTTTTAGTACAAAGGTTGTTGAAGTTCACTACTGCTAGACCGTCTGAATGTGGATTTGATGTTCTGGGGTCTGCTACAGAATTCTTGTGTCTTTCTATGGATCAATAAGTTGTTCTAAACGGTGTTTTGTGTTTTGTGTGTTTGCAAATTTCATATATGTTTCATAATCTTAGTAACAGGGAAAAAGAATAGCCCGGAATTTGTTTAAATACACTCTGTGTTCAATCTCTGTTGTTAATTATGTTTTCTTTAGAATTAGCATAAACAAGAATTCTTAGCTGCTCCTATTTCCACTGATTCTTTCACTTTGAATAGTGTCAAGGAATTATTTACTGCTCCTTGATAATATTCATGCACTTTCCCTCTGTCAACATGATGAAGGATTATTAACTTCCCTTCATCCACTGGCTTATATTCCATCAATTTCCATATTTTAAAATTGTTCCAAGGTCGATTATCTTGCTCTGTAGTATTTCCCTTTATCGAAGTAAACACACTCAGCAATTCATCCTCATAGACTCCATTTTCCCAATGGAATAAACTGTTTTAGACTTTCTTCCCAGTTCTGTTAAAGATCACCATCCAACAAAATTAAAACAAAACCCTGTACATCATAAATAGCCCAAAAATACCTCAAAACAAAGCTAAATTATAAAGAGAGAGCCCTCTCTGGATGCAGTTTGGCTAGAAACTGCATCTAAAAGATTGGTTAGTCGTTACCTCAGTCGTATTCCCTTTTCTCACAAGTTTTGGGGAACAACCTGAGCGATAACACCGCTCCCACCTCCTCATGTTGCCTCTATCAACATGATCTTGGTCAAATCTGATCCATGGATCATACCTTCACCAGATCTTGTTGATACCTAGGGTGAGGCTATGCCACTTAGTCCTTCTGAAATCAATTACATGGAAATTGTTTTAGCCTCAAGTTTCGTATCTTCTGATTCTCCTGTTTTGAATACTTCTCTCAATATGTATCCTCAATCCCTGTGGCCTGGTGCTTCAGAATCTCTTGATCCCTTGGCCGATAATTTTCTTGCTAACGAGAGTATCATGGAAGTAATGTCTCTAGAGGAAATGCCATGGAACTATACTCATCATCGTTCCTTGTTCTTGCCTAGCGCGACGTTCATGTCTATGTGTCTTGAGTTGTTCTCTTCTCCACTGCCTATTGATGTGTTAGTTTATCTTAACGTGGTCATGATCTTTCAATTAAGGGCACCTTTACCCCTTCATGGATTCAGGATTTTTTTCCCCTCCCCGTGTTGTTATTGCTTGCCCATTATTGCCATGGGGTTTCCATCTGACTCGTAACCCTCCCTCGCCCAGGGGGCATTGGGGAAACACCTTATATAAGTTCTACTCTAGTATTTGGCCGAATCTATGCTTACTCATCATGTCAATAGTAAAACTTTGATGGTCATCTATGTTGATAGATTACCCGAGTCTGAGCAGGGGAATCTCTCCAAAAGTACCATGCTTAAGTTATCTTGCATGGTCACTTATGTACATAGTTTGTCATTCATTTTTGTGCAGTGTGGTTTGGTGTGTTATTTTTCAAAAAGCTTTCCTATTTACTATGATTTCCTTTCTTTGCAAATGTATGTGACTCCTCACATTGGTTTTGTTAATGGTGCTTGTCGTAGTACCCGTAATCTATCCTACGTGGCAGGGGCCATTTATGAACCTCATGGTGAGTTGATTGATCTTCAAGGTATTTGTTTAGGTCGCACAACTAATAACATTGCTGAATACAATGCAGTCATCGAATTGTTGTTAGAATCCATTGCTCTTGACATTTGGGAGTTGGTTGTCAACCTGGATTCGTAGCCTATTGTCCTTCAACTCAATGGGAAATATTCCATTAGGAACCCTCATATATTGAGAATGTATCTATGTATTTGTCTACTGGAAAGAAATTTTGATTACATTACATATCATCATATTCCTAGACGCATGAATACATTGACAAATGCATTAGCTAATTATGTGTTGGATAGACATTTATGAAACATGTGAAAAGCCAAAACAAATCATTTGTACCATAGTAAGTAAGAAAATACAACATATATATATATTCTATATATATATATATATATAATATATATATATATATATATATAGTGATAATGTTTGATACATAAAAACCCCAAAAAATAACATCTGTGTTCAAATAGCATCGACGGCTCGTAGGCCTCATATATCTATGGCACGCAGGCCTCAAAAATGTAAAATGTTGGACCTAGGAACTAATCAACATGGTGATCATGGTAGCATGAAACTGCTCGTGCAACACGAGTCAACAATCAACGGAACCAGTCTGATACTCCCATTATATGCCTCTGGTACTGGTGCGGGATGTCTCCCACCTGGGCATACTTTGGGATACCATGAGTCAACCCCTCAAGGTTCCTCGCGATCTCCTCCTCGTTCACTCCCCTCCTGATAAGCAGTGAAATCAAACTGGCGAGCAATGCACCTGCCTCTTAAGGACATCCCAACAAGACGCTCTGGTCCAACATCGGCATTGATAAAACAAAATGTTATAAATGCATATATAAAAAAAAAAAATGTCACAAAATTAAAAATTGATTTTTTACCTTCGTCATCAAAATCCTCCCCATCGACAATGGCATGTCCAAATCTCCTTGGAAGTTAGTACTGATGTATGGCCAGTCCTCCAGTATGATCATTTTTCGTTGTAGCCATGAAAAGAAGGTGGGCCTATAAGACATATGTTGGCCCCTAGTGTTACTAGGCATCAAACAACTCCAACAAGCCATCTATGGGTCTCATGGCATTGGCGAATCTACCTCAATCAGCTCATACTGGAACAACAACACCTATTCAGAGAGAAAAGGTCACTAGTACAGATCCGAAGCAAAATTGCTTCAGATTCCCTGCCTTAGCTTTTGTCAGATGAAATTTTATGTTGATCTTCTTTTCTTCTACCCAATTGAGGATCGTCAGTGTTGTACAGTCAATATCATATAGAAATTTCAACTTGTTACTCTTGTGCACTACTTGGGAACTCGCCACTCTATTGATAGTCAACAGTAGCACTCTCAGTGTCAGATATCACACAGTGGCAATTTCAATCTTCTTGCTCTTGGATTTGAGGGCTTCAGGGCAATGTTTGGCAAGTAACATGGATATTCTTACCCAAATCAGTCGTGACCCATATAAGTTGACTGGTTCCCCTCTTCGAGATAGTCCTGTGATGAAATATATGTCTGAAGTTTCTAACTCTAGCTCTCGGTCATCAATGATGAATATTTCCCAATTTATGTCCCAAAGACTAATCAAGTATCGAAGTAGCTCAAGTTGGGCCGCATCCCTGGTGTGAGAAAGAACTTGAGGTGCCCATAGTTCCTCAATCGTTCATTCAAATTGGATCATTCAATGCCTGAGTTCCCACATCTTTGTGCTCATGTTCTTTCCAGTCTACCATTTTCGATGACTCTTTTGTGCAAAAACCATATATTCAAGTCAATAATCACTTTTTGCAAGTGAAATTTGGATTAAAACGATGGTTTTGAGAGGAAATGGCTTTTATCCTTATTTACAGCATCGGCGCACCTGTTTTAAAAACAATTGTGCTGACAGCGTGGTTGGGCATTTTAATTACCCTCGATTGGTGTGATTCCGTGCCTAGAACTCGTGCCGACCGAGGGTGAATTTTTTTTTCCAAAACCTCCTTTAGAAATCCAAAAAATGGATCAAAAAAGGAATAAACAATATGGAAATGGAGCTTAGGGACTTGGCTCTTACCTGCAACTGTAGGCTCGATGAATCACCTCCCAGGTCTCCTGTAATATGCTTCGGAAAAAATAGGGCAAAAGTGGGTGAAAATTTTTTCACGGCAAGGTAAAATGGTAAATGGTAAAAAATATTTACTTTTCCCTCCTTTTATTCAGTTTTTCATGAAATATTAGGGTTTTTTAAGTATTTTGACCTATTTTTCCTCAAGAATTTGATAATTCACTTTACCTTTTCTGCAACAACAAGTGATGGATGTTTGACAATGATGTCGAGTCACGTTTCATCTCTTTTCTCGACTCATAAAACTCAAATGAAAAGATTGTCGAGTATTTTTCCCTTTTGACTCGTAAAAGAGAATAAAATGGGGGGTCCGCTTTCAAGCTCTTTTTTGACCCTTTAAACACGAAAAGATAGATGAGACCTTGTCATTACAAACTCGTTAACAGATGTGAAATGCACTATTTATGAAAAAGGTACTCCTTGACTGAAATGGTCAAGTGGTTCTCTCAACTATATTTTTCTACCTTTTCAAGCTCGAGAGATACAAATGTATGAAAAGGGACCATGTGGAGTTTTCTTTCCCATGTCTTTATCGAACTCTCTAAACATGAAAATGATACTGAGTTACACCTTTGTTGGACTCGTTAAAATATTAAACGACATCGGATTCGTCACTATGATGAACAAGAGATTCTCCTTCCTAGGACTTGTTAAACTTACTAGGTCAGATTTGTCTGAAGGATGAACTTACAGTGCAACCATAAGCTATCCCCATCAAGATTGCGGTTAAAAATAATTGCTCTACCTGCCAGGAATGGGGGGGAAATTTTGAAATCTAATTAGTTGTGTTGGCAGTTCACTCTTGAACATGACACTTTCTGCTTCGTGTCGGAATGGGATATCCTCCTTTTCATCATTGACCTTCCTGGGTTGGTCCATTCATTTTTTCCTTCCATTTGATCTCTGCCACGTCACAATGACCACCAATCCTATGGATCCAAAAGCTGCCAGACCCTTGATTCTCTGTATCATCCAAAATCATTTTGTATCCCTTTGTATCGTGTTAATGATGTGGGATTCATTATGGCCCTCCTTCGACACAGTCACTTCCTGTCAACTTCAACTCATTATCCAGGAAGTTGACCGAGAGACTCCCTTCCAGTACCTTCAAGCTTGCATGCCCTAATGGCAAGTTCTTCGCAAACGACAACAAGTTCACATAATTGGATTTTGATCAGGTGATTTCATGGGTGTTTGACTTTAATTCCTTTATTCACATTCCATGAATTGTGTTGATAGTACCTTGAGTACCATTTTCACTACTGGTGGTTTCTCTCGCTCTTGTTAACAGTTTACATCATTGGCTAGTAATCAAGAGATTTTATAGCATCTTCGATGTCAACACATCTATTCATATGTTAGGATTTTTACTTTGATCGGGTCGTGTTAGAGCGCAAGACCCTGGGCTCAAATTACAAGAGTCTAGGTTGCAAGCCGGTGTGACATGATTATGTTGATATACATGTCTCTCTTAGATGGATGGTTGTGACCATACATTGGTTTCGATATGATCCTCTTTATCAAATGGTTGTGCCCATGCCCGGATCCATTTACATGATCATTCTTTGGATGGTTGTGTCCATACCACAATTCATGTATCATTTGACAAATTTTTCAGTTATGTATATGTATTTGTACTTGCTTGTAGGTTTTCCGACAACAGACTCTAGTTACCCACACTAATTCATAAATAATTTCACCCCTCACTCTAGTTCAAGCTTCACACTTTAGGGGGCATATATTACACATCATTTTGTCATTGTCCCTGTACTCCCCATTCCATGATCCTGGAGGACCTCTGAAGTGAACCCTACATGCTTCCCCTTCATGAAGAAACTCCCATTGTGTCCCTCTTCATGAGCAGAACAATTCCCTTTTGCACCATTTCCCAAAAATCTTATGTTTTTCCCAGTTTACAAGACCAACGCTAATGACCCTTGTCCTCCTCACACTGATATGTAGGGATTAACATTGTCCCTAACATCAACCGAAGTGAGTGATCTTTGTTTCAATCGCACCGGTCCTCTTTTGGAAAGTTTTTTAAATAATGAGGCGAAGCTTCCAACTCTAGAAGCTTTGTAATGGATGTCTGGTAAATGGTTGAGCCAAATGGAGTCAAGGATGTCATTTTGGGCTCCTTTCTCCTATAACAATGGAACTACCTCAAGAGATAAGACCTTCTCC
This sequence comes from Pinus taeda, assembly GCA_000404065.3. NCBI lineage: Eukaryota > Viridiplantae > Streptophyta > Pinopsida > Pinales > Pinaceae > Pinus > Pinus taeda. The sequence continues at coordinate 39,602 of APFE030290037.1, forward strand.
CATGAGAATAGGAACCATCTCCCATCCATTCATGCTATATAAACCTCCATTTTTCCCAAGCACAAGCTAGTGTTAATGTTGGTGTGCGAGTGCTAATTAAGTTTGGAGTAAACAACAAGATATTCATAGTTGTAGCTCTCTAGTTGTGTGTGAGGGAGAAGTGTGAATTTTGTTTAGTGTGAAGACTAAAGGGAAGAGCCTTAAAACTATAATTGTTGAGACCATCATGGAATGCTAACAGAAGTGTGTAGGAACTTGGTTTTGTCGGAGGAGAACAACAACATCAATACAATGGTTGTAATCTCTTCGTGATTTAATATATATGCAACTATTGATTGATTTCCTACATAATGTGTCATCTCACCTGTTTATGGCTTAGTATTTCTTGACTTGTTAAGTAGGTTGAATTACAATTTGTCTATTATCATGGTTGTTGTTTGTTGTTGTTTACTTGTTTCAGGTGTTTGAGGAAGGAAATGGGAGATATTTGGAGCAAGAAAGCAAGGTCATCACCAAATGGGATAAGCGTACTAAGAGGTAGGCCCTCTTAATTGGTTATAACCTAAGAAAATATTCCATAGAATGTCTCGGTTGTGGATAGACCAGCTATCAGGCTCGAGGAATTGTTTGTGTCTGCACATATAATTTTACTTCACCACAGATATGCAGACCTGATAGGGGATGTTGTGCAGGTGAGTAGTGTACTACTATTCTAAGTAGATTCCCAAGCTAGAGTTGGTCCAGTGGAATCCTCAGTAGATCCTTACAAGTTGTGACTCTAAACTAGACTAGGTATCTTGAGGTTTGGAGACTAGATGACTTGGGAATTGAACCTATACTGTATGGACGAGTGGAAGCTCAGGGGGAGATTGGACATCATTATCGGCCTCAAGCTTGGGAGGAGAGGCTATAGGTTCTAGCTTGTATAGTTGATGCAATTTACGTTGATATAATTCACTTTACTGCATTATTGTGTTTTTGTATTATAGGTTGGTGCTTCTAACTGAAAACAGAAGAAAGAAAGAAAAAAATAGTTGTCCATATTTCTTGTTAAGAATATATAGAAGTAACTGGTGTTATATAATTTTGTTAACAACTGAATCAGTTAAGCAGGAAAGAACTGTGTAATGGTGTCACAAGAGTATGTACATTCTTTTAAAAGAGATTCAGAAATATAGATTATAAATAGTAAGCTTTTGTTCATTAAAAACACTAATGAAGGAATATAAATTCCATGCAAAGAACTAGGATTATTTTCACTAATATGCAAATAATGAATTTCATGTGTAATAACCAGGGAAATGCAAGACAATACTAACCCAAGTGAACACGGAAAAGAATAATAAGTAAATTTCATACATTTCCTTGTGAACAACCTATAGTTTGCAAAAAAAATGGAAATTCATGCACACAAATAATTGGCAAAGGAACAACAATGCTGGAACAGTGCTTCAAACAATGTTTGATAAAAATTGAATCTGGTTCCCACATGTTATGACCTGGTCTCAAGATATCAACAGAGGGTTTCTCAAGACCATGGGTCGGTGTCTACTAAATTAGGCCACAATTCAGGGGGCGAACAGAGTTTGGCAACTCTATTTTTCCCACCATATTTGCTAAGTTGTTGGGTAACCAATTAAGCCAGAAGCGCTATAGACGTTAGCAGAAACCGTGAAGGTCTTAGTCAAATGAAAAACCGGAAGGAAATAGAATCAAAAAGGATAAATTGTACATTCAAACGGAAAATATACCATACCAAATTAATTATTAAAGAAAATCATTCTCTGTGTGTAAAGCTATGAAAAACACAACAGTCCTGTGATTCAACATTAAACAAAGCCATCGCCGGAAGTAATTTACTCATAAGTCCAAATAGAGAAGTGCTACAGTAAGAAATGAGAGACATTTGTAAATTAAAAAAATCAGAGATTTTGAAAGTCAACTCAAATAACCAGAACTCTTCTCCAAGAAATTACTCAAACTATAGGTGGTTTGAGTGCTCCTGGTAGCAGGAACCCCATTTAAAAAAAACAAAACAAAACAAAACAAAAAGGGAAATGTGACAGAGTTGTCCCTTTAAAAAAAGATAATAACAGAGCCATTATCCAAACCACTAGTAAGTTGTCACTTCTATTACCGAGAACAATATGAAAGAAATTTCCCAAAATAATTTACAGGGAAAACCCATTTTCTTTATAAACCAACTAATAACCCAAGCGAACCCTCAACAAGCATAAGGAGGTTTGTAGATTAACCTGGCACCATATATCAGAAGGAGAATTGACATCTATACAGCTGCAAAGAAACCCTGGCAGCAAGAGGATGGGCAAGAGTTATATGAACCCGCTAGTAAACAAACATTTAAAAACATATGCCAATAAAAAACATCGGTGGGGCACAAAAGATTGGGAATACTTAACTGTTTCAGAATCAAGGCAAACCCATCACGTAGGTGAGTTAAATCGTTGGAATCTGTGGAGGAAGAGAACCTGCAGATTTAAAGAATAATGCAATTATCACCCAGAGGAGTATCATGACTATTTACAAAAAAAACGTTAATGGAAAATCTTATGAGTGTTGGAAGGAAAAGACGAACCTGGTGAATAATTGTTGAGAAAGGGATGAGTGGGTTGTAGGAATCATGTCTGAGGAACGAAGGTAGCCCCGCTGCTAGTAGCTAAAACTCAAGAGAATATATATGGCAACGAGCTTTGGTGGTGGAATAGACAACTTACCTATGGAATAGTCTTTGCATTGAATTTTCCATAAACCCTAACTACATCAAAGTTGCAGAGCAGTGGAGGGAAGGTGCGAAAATGGAAAGTGGAGAGCCAATAGAAGTGGTGCACAGTTACCTCAACTACCCTGGAATGATCTCCACCATCCATGACCACCTTTCCAGATCGACGGTCCAGATCTTCGCACATTAACCCAACAAAGAATTTGGTAGAGTTCGTCATATCTCCGTGGCAACGTGTCTTCATAGTAGGGAAGTACCAGCACAAGACCACCCATGTTAAATATTTTGGAATCATACCTATAGACATGATTAAATGAGAAGGTTGTCTAACAAGCCCATTAATCAGAGGAAATTAATTATAAGAACTCAGAAAGATTATATGTACATATTTTGTCCAGTGAGCGACACATAAAGTCAACAACCATATGATGTGGATTAAATTCTATGATAAACGCAAGTAGGACAATGGATATTAAATTAAACATAAAGATCAAAAAGTAATTATTTACTGGTTGGATAATTGATAGTAATTAACAAAAAAATAATTGTGTGATTGACATAGTATTTTCAAGCTACAAGTGGTATAAAAGCGAGTGTTCAACACATGTCCAATCATGGTAAACTGACTATTGACATTTTTATTATGCAAAAAAAACAAAACCAAGATGCAGAGCAGAACCGAACCATAAGCAGGGGGGCGTGTACCGTGTATAGAAACCAACCCAGAAATGTGGGTGGAATTGTGAGAAAAGTCTTGACAAGCAAATGTAGCATTGTTAGAAACAATGCAGCAATTGTGAACGGAAATGAGCAACCTTGGAGCTGATAATGAAAGACTTCGACAAGAACAAGAGAGGATTTTAAAAAGTCTATCAGATCGACAGAATCATCGGGTACCCAACCCTAGTGCAGGAAATGGGGACCGCACAGAGACAATTCATCACAAGGATTACCATGAGGAAACAGAAGGGGGCCGTAACGATGAGGAAAGAAGATCAGATAATGCCTCCTTTGGCAGAGGTCCCAAGAAGAATAAAATTGAACTACAAGGTGAATTTAAGAAGATAAGATCTCTAGTGTATGACGAAGAGGTTGAGGAAGCCACTGAGGCCTGCCTAATTAACATGAACAAATATTTCCAAGTATATGAATATGATAATAACATGAAAGCTTGATTGGTCATTTTTTAGCTACAGGGAAAAGATACCCTGTGGTGGGTGGCGGTCAAAGTTTTCCAGGGAGTTAATTATCAGGAGGTCACATGGGAAGAATTCCAAAAGTACTTCAAGGAAAAATATTTAACTAAACACTTCTACAATGAGAAGGCAAGAGAGTTTCATGATTTAAGGTTGGGTTGTTGACTATTGATGAGTTTATCACTAAATTTAAGTCCCTATTGAGGTACTTTCCATACTTTACGGAGGAAAACGCCAAGATACAATGTTTTATCAACAGCCTACCTATGTTTATGGAGGAAAAACTAGAGTTTGATTACCCAAAAACTATGGATGAAGCCATTCAGAAGGCCCAAATTTGTTACCAGTAGATGAAACAAAAGGGAGAAGGTAACAAGGGGGGCTAAACAGAAAGGGTCAAAGGAATTCTCAAAAATTTCTAGGCACAAAATTCCCAAGTTTCAAGAATATGAATCAGAAAATGTAGACAAAAGTGCCTGGGAGGAGTCAGCAGAGAACGTGGAAACAGGTTGAAAACAAAAAAATAGTGGTGGTAAAACGACCAAAGACTAGTGAGCAACCAAAACCCCCTCTGTAGTGGTGCGGTTGTGGGGAACCTCATTATTTCAAAAACTGCCCTCACCATGCTCGTACTAAGCAGGTTTCTAACCTTCAAGAAGCCTCCACCGTCAGGTACATAGCCAAAAATATTCCATGGATTAATGCAGCCTTGGACAATGGTCAAGTTGAATATCAACCTACGATGAAAGAGCTAGAAGTTAAGCTATCTAAACATTATGTTTCCATTCTAATTGATCCAGGTGCAAGCTTGAGATACATTTCCAAAACTTGGTAGAATTAAGTAACTTACCAAAAATAAAATTTAAAAACCCTTGGCTGGTGCAACTGGCTATTGGGGCCAAGCGAAGGGTTGTTACTAAGGTGGTAAATTTCTCCCTAGAGGCAGCATGGTAGAAAATTGTAGTTGATTTGAATATTCTGCCTTTAGGTGCATATGATGTACTAGTTGGAATGGACTGGCTAGAGAAACATTGATCAATAGTGGAATGTAAAGAGAAAATTGTGAGCTTCCTTGGAGAGCGAGGTGAAAGGCAAGAAATTCAAGGAATTAAGAGAGTTGTTAAATTATGACCTATCACTACTAATGAACTAGTAAAGTGCATTCAAAAAGGCTTCCAAATTTATGCAGTTCAGGTGGGCTATACAAATTCTAAGGACAAAATAACCAGTCTCGAAAATATACCCATAATTCAGGAATTTATTAATGTATTTCCACAGGAAATACTTGGGTTGTCGCCTAGGAGAAACATTAATTTTACCATAGAGTTAATTCCCAATGCGAGCCTAGTGTCTAGAACACCATATCGTATGAGTGTGCCTAAATTAACAAAACATAAAATGCAGTTACAAGAAATCCTTGACAGAGGATATATACACCCAAGTGTGTCACCTTGGGGCGTACCAATATTATTTGTATGCAAGAAGGATGGTACATTGTGGTTATGCATCGATTATAGACAATTGAATAAGCTGACTATTAAGAATAAATATCCACTGCCAAGGATTGATGATCTGTTTGATCAAGTTAAGGGGGCCAAGGTGTTTTCGAAAATTGACTTAAGATCAAGCTATCATCAAATATGAATTAAGGAAGAAGATATTTTGAAGACAACATTCAGGACTTAATATGGACATTATGAATTCGTAGTGTTACTCTTTGGGCTTACCAATGCCCCTGCCACATGTATGAGACTGATGAATGGTATATTTCATCCTTAATTAGACAAGTTTGTCTTCACTTTTATTGATGATATTCTCATACACTCTAAAAGTGTGGAGAACCATGAAAATCATTTGAGGATTGTGCTGCAAACTTTGCAGGAAAATTAGTTATATACTAAATACAGTAAGTGTGACTTTTACCTAACTCAAATCCAGTACCTAGGCCATGTCATTTCAGTGAAAAGAATTGCATTTGACCCTCAAAATATCAAAACCATCATGGAGTGGTTTGTTCCCAGGAATGTCGCTGATATTCAATCCTTCATGGGATTAGCTAGATATTACTCTTGATTTATTGAAGGATTTTCCAAAATTTCTTACCCAATTACCTCCCTACAAAGGAAGGGAAGGGTTTTTAGGTGGACGACAGAGTGTCAACAAATTTTTGAACACCTGAAAAAACTATTGACTTCTGCTCCTATTTTAAAAGAAGCAGACCCAGAAAAAGAGTTCAATGTTTGCACGGATGCGTGCCAGGAATGTATCGAGGGGGTACTAATGCAAGATGGGAAATTCATAGCCTATGAATCCCGCAAACTGAAGGACCATGAGCAGCGATACTCCGCTTATGATTTGGAAACAATGTAGTGCAACGCCTTGAAGTTATGGCGACATTATTTGTTGGGTAAAAAAAAATTGCTAATGACTGATCATAGTAGTTTAACGAATTTTTTTACCCAGCCGCATCTGAATTCTCCTTAAGCAAGATGGACTACTTTTCTTAGTGAATTCAACTTCGATATTAAACATATCAAAGGAAAGGAAAATCGAGTGGTTGATGTGTTGAGTAGGAAATTAAATTGTATATATGAAGTCTAGTACAATTAGGTGGAATCAAAATTCTTAGAGAAAGTGGAAGAAGTTTCCCATGATGACACTGAATATAGGTTTTTATGGCAGCAAGCTAATCAAGCACAGAAATTAGGAAGACAATTTGATTATGGTTTAAACAGTGAAGGATTTTTAACCTTTAGGGGAAAATATATGTCCCTAACCAGATTTATGTTAAACAAATTATGTTAGATGAGTTTCACAGGGGCCTGTATGTTGCCCACCCCGATAACAAAAGTTGTTTTCTACAATTAAAAAGAATTTCATTTGGCCTGGAATGAGAAGAGATATCACCGACTATTTGGAAAAATGCTTGGAATTCCAACAAGTTAAAGCGAAACAACAGCACCTTGCTAGGTTTCTCCACCCTCTCCCCATTTCGAAATGGAAATGGGATACTATTACACTAGATTTTACAACAGGATTTCCCAAAACTCAAAAATTGAACGACTCCATCATGGTCATGGTGGACAAGCTAAGTAAGACGGCTCACTTCGTACTTGTGAAATCCACATATAAAACAATTGAAATCGTTGATATTTTTATGAAAGAGATATTTTGACTTCATGTTATACCACAAGTGATGATATTTGTCAAAGATGTGAAATTTACCTCTGCTTTTTAGAAAGCTCTATTCACGGGCTTGGGGACTCAAATTCAGTTTACCACTACATATCACAAACCGATGGATGGATTGAATGGTGAATCAAGTGTTGGAGGATATGTTAAGAATGTATGTAATGCAACAACCAACAAAGTGGAAGGAGTATCTCCACTTAGTTGAATTTGCTTATAATAATGGATACCACGAATCTTTAGGAATGATCCCCTTTGAGGTATTATATGGGAGGGAATGCAAAGTGCCTACCAACTGGAATAATCCCGAGGATAAATTGGTATTAGGACCCGACATGCTCACAGAAATGGAGAAAATAGTTAAGAAGGTGTGTCATAACCTAAAGGCTACCTGAGAAAGGAAAAATATTTACATGTACAAGAAGAGGACCTACCAATAATTCCACTTGGGAGACCATGTATATTTATGAATTAAGCCTAAAAGAAGCACAATGCGGTGGGACAATTGTGCTAAATTGGCACCCAGATATTGTGGGCCCTTCAAAATTTTGGAACGAATTGGACCAGTAGCTTACCAACTAGCCTTACCCACCCACATCAAGATTCATGATGTGTTCCATCTCTCATTATTAAAAATATATGTCTACGACCCTAGACATGTGATTAGTTGGCAGGATATGCAGGTAAACCATATAATGAATTAAACTGCAAAATAAAAACATTGTCGATGTGATCTATATTGATACCGTCAATATTTTGGTGTAGGTCGAACCAGATGAAGAGTTGTTGGTAGAACCTCTGCAAATTCTAGAGCATAGAGAAACAATGCTACGAAGGTGAGCTATCACCCAAGTTAAAGTGAAGTGCAATGGAAGCACTTCAGCCCAGATGAAGCTACCTGGGAGGATAAAAAATTCATGCATCTAGCATATCCAAACTTGGTTAAGCAGTTTGAAATAAACACTCGGGACGATGTTTCATCCAAGCAGGGGAAGACGTGACACCCGTAAGTTTGTTCATGAATTTATGTTTTAGCTTTGATATTATTTACTTTTACAAAATTTGGAACTGATTCCAATCAAAGTGGAAGACCAAATAAATATAGTGACTCAGACTTGGTTAAGTTCTTGAGTATTAAAAGAAAATTTTATATATGCTTAATTGAAGAAGAAAAAAATCTCTCCAGACAGTTAGGTCATTTGAGTCTCTTTTCCTCCCTAGAAAAGGGTAGTTGCAATGAAGGTTTTCTCTTCTTTTTGTGGGGAAAAGGATGGAGGGAGCTGGAGGGATGAGGGAAGAGTGAAAGGATGTGCAAACTTGACACAAGACATTGTGCAGGTGAGAAGTGTACTGGTGTTCTAAGGAGATTCTCGAGATGGACTAGGGCCAGCGAAATCCTCAATAGATCCTTAGAAGTTGGGACTCTAAACTAAGCCGTGTGTCTTGAGGTTTGGAGAGAAGACGACTTGGCAATTGAACCTATACTGCCTAGACGGGTGGAAGCTCAGGGGGAGACTGGACATCATTTCTAGTCTCAAGGTTGGGAGGAGAGACTTTTGGTTCTTGTTTTTATATTTGATGCAATTTATGTTACTGTAATTTACTTTACAGCATTATTGTGTTTTTGTATTATAAATTGGTGCTTCTAACTGAAAACATAAGAAAGAAAGAAAAAAACAGTTTTCCATATTTCTTGTTAAGAATATATAGAAGTACCTAGTGTTGTATAATTTTGTCAAGAACTGAATCAGTTAAGCAGGAAAGAATTGTGTAATGGTGTCACAACAATATGTACATTCTTTTAAAAGAAATTCAGAAATATAGATTATAAACAAAAAGCTTTTGTTCATCAAAAACACCTATAAAGCAGCATAAATTCCATGCGAAGAACTGGGATTATTTTCCCTAATATAAAAATAATGAATTTCATGTGTAATAACTAGAGAAATGCAAGATGATACTAACCCAAGTGAACACAAAAAAGAATAATAAGTAAATTGCATACATTTCCTTGTGAACAATCTATAGTTTGTAAAAAACATGGAAATTCACACATGCAGAAAACTGACGAAGGAACAACAATGTCAAAACAATGCTTTAAACATTGTTTAATAAAAATTGAAGCTGGTTCCCACACATTATGACCTGGTCCCAAGATATCAACAGAGGGTTTCTCAAGACCATGGATCGATGTCTACTAAACTAAGTCACAACTCGAGAGTTGAACAGAGTTTGGTGACTCCATTTTTCCCACCATATTTGCTATGATGTTGGGTAACCAATTAAGCCATAAGAGCTATAGACGTTAGCAAAGATAGTGAAGGTCATGGTCAAACGAAAAACTAGAAGAAAATAGAACCAAAAAGTCAAAAATGTACATTCAAACAGAAAACGGATTGTACCAGCTTAATTATTAAAGAAAATTATTCTCTGTGTGTAAAGCTATGAAAAACACAACAGTCCTATGATTTAACATTAAATAGAGCCATCGCTAGAAGTAATTTACTCATAAGTCCTAATAAAGCAGCACTACTATAAGAAGTGAGAGACATTTGTAAATGTAAAAAAAAAAAAAAAAAAGAATTTGAAGGTCAACTCGAATAACCAGACCTCTTCTCCAAGAACTTAGTTGAACTGTAAGGGGTTTAAGTGCTCTTGGTAGCTGGAACCCCATTTCAAAAAGAAAAAATGGGAGGAAAATGTGACAGATCTATCTCTTTAAAAAAAAAATAACAAAGCCATTATCCAAACAACTAGTAAGTCGTCACTTCTATTACCGAGAATAGTATGAAAGAAATTTCCCAAAATAATTTACAAGGCAAACACCTTTTCTTTATAAACCAACTAATAACCCAAGTAAACCCTTAGCCAACATGAGGAGGTTTGTAGAGTAACTTTGCACCGTATATCGAAAGGAGAATTGACATCTATATGGCTACAAAGAAACCCTGGCAGTAAGAGGACAGGCAAGGGTTAGATGAACCCACTAGTAAACAAACATTTAAAAACCCAAGTCAGCAAAAAACATTAGAAGGGAACAAAAGATTTGGAATACTTAATTGTTGCATAATCAAATCGAACCCATCACCTAGGCGAGTTAAATGGCCAAAATCTATGGAGGAAGAGAACCTGCAAATTCAATGAACAATGAACATTAGCAACTAGAGGAGCATCATGAAAATTTAGGAAAAACACATTAAGGAAAAAGCTTATGAGTGTTGGAAGGAAAAGATGAACCTAGTGAATAATTGATGAGCAAGATATGCGTAGGTTGTAGGAATTGGGTATGAGGAATGAAGGTAGTCCCGCTTCCAACAACTAAAACTCGAGAGAAGATGCATGGTGGCCAGCCGTTGTGGTGGACTGGATAGCTTACCTCTAGAACAATCTCTGCCTTGAATTTTCCATAAACCCTAACTACATCAGAGTTGCAAAGCAGTGGAGGGAAGCAGTGAAAATGGCAAGTGGAGAACCGACCGAAGGGGCGCGCAGTTACCTCAACTACCCTAGAATGATCTCCATCATCCATGGCCACCTTTCCAAATCGACGGTCTAGATTTTGGCACACTAACCAAATAGAGAATTTAGGAGAGTCTGTCATATCGCTGTGGTGAGGTGTCTTCATACTGGGGCGGTACGATCATAGGACCACATATGTTAAATATTTGGCAATCATGCCTATAGTCTTGCTTAAACGAGAAGGATGTCTAACAAGCCCATTAGTCAGAGGAAATTAATTATAAGAACCGAGAAAGATTATATGGAAATATTTTTTCGAGTGAGCGACAAATAAAGTCAACAACCATATGATGCGAATTAAATTCTATGATAAATGTAGGTAGGCCAATGACTATTAAATTAAACATAAATATGAAACAATAATTATTTACTGGCTAGATAATTGATAGTAATTAACAAAAAGATATTTTGTGATTAACATGGTGTTTGCATGTTATAGTTCAGTGATTTCTTATTTACACTTTTTAATTAAAAGGATTTAAAATTCATTTCCACTTTTTAATTAAAATGTAAAAGTTTTGAGGGTTTGTTGGCTCATATTGATACCTCACCTTGGTTTGAAATATTGTGAATTTGTTTCATCTGAATATAAGGCACAACCTCCTTGTTAAGAATGCTGGGGTGGAAAACCATGGCAACCATCGCCATATTTAGGGCACCACCAGGGGGGGCATGCACCCATCCCTTTCCCAGTACTCAAAATATTTTTTGGAAGTCTATTATTTTACACTTTGGGTATTGGTTTAATCTTGTTTGGAAATTTATTATTTTACTTTCTGGTTGTTCGTTTAGTTTTTACTTTTATTTGTTTGGCTATTGCTTTAATTTGGTTTCGAAGTTTATTATTTTACTTTTTCCTTGTTGAGTTAATTCCGTTTAGAAGTTCATTATTTCTCTTTGTATGGTAAAACTAGTGAGTTTAGGTTGTTTTTGGTTTTGTTTGAATTTATTATAATTCTGTTATTATATATAAAAGGTGAAGATAGTTCTTTGATATAGTTAGTTCTTTGATATAATTTATTTTTTCTAAAATGATTTCTATCTTCAACCCAACTTCTGATAACCAAAATTATCTCTCTATGTTGACTAGCACTATGAAGAAAATGAACATCGCTAGGATCAAAGCTAACTCTCATGATCTTCAGAGTGAGGTCGGTCAGTGATCTACTCCGAGGACTCCCATGGGTGATAGAATTTGTCAAATTTGTGATACTAAGAAGGTGGAAGATGAAAAGCACTCCGTTTCAGAGTGCCCCGCTCTTGTCCACATCCACTCTCAAATCCCCATCATCAGCCACACCTCCAATCTTCTTGACTTATTAAGCCAACCCAATTATAGCGATCTTGGAATGCTTTTTTCCCTACTCCTTGATCACATAAACAAGATTTTGAAGAATGACAATTAAATTCTCTTTTCTTGAGATGTGGTAGACCACATTAGTCTTAGTAGATGTTAATCATCATCATCATTATCATAAATAAATTTAATTAAAATAATTACTTAAATTTCATTTCAATTTAATTAAAAAAATTAATTAAATTTCATTCCTAATACTTAAATTTCATTTCGGACTTAATTTCAAATTAAATT
>APFE030290037.1:52283-64783 GCA_000404065.3 Pinus taeda
CATATAAAATCAAATTTTCTCATATATAGGTATAACTTTTTATTTTTTAGAAATTATTTAAAACTTTCTTAAAACTTTATTTCCTATAAATATAAATACATAGAAATAAAAGTATTTTTAATTCATTATTTTTATTTAGTTTTTTTCTTTATAAGAGTGAGTTTCATGAAGTTTCATTGTTTTTATTTAGTTTTTGTCTTTACCAGCAAGGTTTTTCTTTTAAGGTTTAGCTTTATATATAGAGAGTTTTTTTGCACTATCAAGGATGTAATTGTGGAATTTTTTGAAGATCTATGGGAAAGGTAATAAATCTAGTTTGTTGTAGTAGATCTTGAGCTCAAATATGAATTTATGTAGCTCAAAATTATTATGTCTAGAGAAAACCAGGTAGAGGAAGAAACAATAGCAATTATGGGTGAGTTGGAAACAAAATAATTTTGTAGTCAAATTTTCAACTTATTGGGACCATATTCCATGACATTAAAAAATTTGTTAAGCCATCATATTGACTTGTTTGGTCATCTTGGACTATATGGGGTGCAGGGTTTGAAAGGCTAGGAATTTAACTCCTTGTGTGAGGATAGTGCTGAGCTTTCATCATTCACACTTGATATCTAAGGACAATCATTAATTTCCTCAAATGATAGTAACCTAGCACTATGATGAAGGTTTCTTTTGCATATACTCTTAGTGATTATCCATTCATATGTTGGCTTAGGAAGAGGCCCATAATGCATGATTCCTTGAGATCCATAACTTCATTGAGCTAAATATTATCTCATAAGTGCAAGTTTTCCTACTCGATATTCCATTTAAAGCACTTCACCTCTTTCTAGCTTTCCATGGTCCAAAAACCTCTTGATAAAATTCGAAGCATTTAGAAAGCATGGCTACACTCATCAAATCGCCTATGATTACTCCTCCAATGAAACCTTATTCAAGTTGTGTAGTTGCAGAAACAAACTTGCCAAGAAACAAAGAGTGAAAGGAGCCTAGAAATTGGTGAAAGGTTGAATGATTTGGATCTCTACGTTGAAGTTATATGTTGATAAAATTATTCAAGGAATATGGAAAGAGGGCCTAAAATCATTCTTTCTTAAGAAGTGGCACTTAGAATTCAATGCCATTTTAGCTTATATGGACTACTATCTGAACTAGGGTTAACTATTAGATCTACCTCTAGTCCTATGGTCACATGAAGTCTTTACTGAAATTGATAATTTCGTAAATATATTCTACTTAGTTGATAATTCTTAAATAGACACATGGAATATGGGAATGGATAGATTGTTCATTGGATTGGACCTTACAAGTGATCTTAATATCTCCACCATTATTAGAGTGTAGACATTAAGGTGTTGTAGTTATTGAAAGTATAAAAACAAATTCTTATAGGTGCTAAAAGTATGACATAATTGTCACCCTATATTTTAGGATATAGATAGATTCTACAACAATGTGGAAGTTACAAATTCAGTTTGATTAGGTTAGTTGAAACAGTCAAATATTTTAACTATAAACCTATTAATAATCTATTTTTCTATTTTGTCTAGATATAGTCTTATAGGCCAGCGTGGGAAATATTTAACAAGAGAATCCAAGGTGACTTACATTCAAGGCCTTTATATAAATACAGTGAAAAGTGTGAAGCCTTAATTTGAGGTTCAAAGTCACAAATATACCTATTCCAGAAGTTTGTATTCAAATCAGTCATTGAGCAGAGGATTTTAGTCCGCATAATGAAGTATTATAATTATTACAATGACTCTGTTAAAAAGGGCCAAGACTGAAAAATAATTAGTGCCAGATCTAATTCAAAAGTCAATAAGGCTAGAAGAATCACTATAGTTTGATAGGCGTGAATTCTCAAATTCTACATTCCCTTCAAAGTATGCTAGATCAGTTTTGTTACCCTAGTTTGAGGATTAGAATTTTAGTAAAAACTTCAGGTGTTCAAATTCTATGATAGGTACCAAACCATCGACTTAAGGAAGATACTTTTTGTTTAAGTTTTGGAGCTAATAGGAGAATAGAATATGATATTGATAACTATAGAAATTAGTCACCTTATGAAGAGCATCTTGGTTTGGCCCTTCTCTTGGAAATCAATGGAAGTAGCAGTACCTTTGAAGGCAGACTCTGGGTTTGGCATCTTTGGAGTTTTCACTCTTGAAAATAGTGGGAAGATCATGGAATCTAGAAGCAGGATTTATAGTAGACTTATAGTAATCACAGAGAACTAAGGCATGTAGTAATTGTCTATAAGATGCATATGTTTGTTTTTTATGCATAAATGGTCTAACATGAATTTTTTTATGGTTTTGTGACATGCCTGATTATAGGGTTTTGTAGTCTTCATCTTGTTGAAGGTTGTTGATAAGTATGATTTGTAAACCTTAGTTGGCATTTGGAAACCTTAGTCATGCGAGAACCCTATCCCTAATTTGATTGGTCCCTCATAGAAACCCTAGCTCTTGATCTCTAGGGTTTGTAGGTAATCTAAAGTGTATGGCAAAATTACTAGCAAGGATGGGAATTAAATGAACTCTAGGATATGACATCATGTCCCTAGAGTTGGTTAGGGTTTGTATTTGAAAACCATAGTCATTCACGCTCTAAAATACTATGGAATCCCTAAATTAACAAAAATGACATCATACTCATGTACTATTATATTTTTCTTGGTGGTATCTATTGATGAATAATGTAGGTACAAAATGAAGGAAGCAAAATGAGAAGCAAAGTAGCCCTTGGGTTTTGGTGAGCATGATGGAAGGAGCGAATTGTAAGGACCCTGGGAGTATTTATTTTATCAAGTTCATTAAAGGAGTAAGCATACATCAATTTATTTTTTTATTTAATATGGCATCATGTGATAGTAGCATATTTAAAGTCTACTTCGTTGGATTGCTTTATAACAATTATCTAGTCTTTTAAAGTTTGAGATCAACTTGCATAAGGTTCATCTTCTCATTGTCTAACATTATGTTAGAGGAAGTCATTTTTCTAAGGTGAATCCTAAAGATCCTATAAGAACCATCACTTTGGAGGTTCTTAAAGGAAGCATTATGACAGATACTCTTGAAGGATGATAAAATGCAGTGGATCTAGTTGAGGTCTCATGAGGAAAGAGATCCATTTCTCTTTGAATCTCTTTGTAGAGTTGGATAACGAACAGGAAATGGCAACTCCACAAATAAGCAAGGCATTTTCAGATTCACCTTGGTATGTTGATATAATTTATGTGTTACAAAACCTGCAGGCTCCTCCAGGGTTATTTAGAACCAAGAATATGTTTTTGAAAATGAAAGCTTCAAAATTTTGCATCTTAGATAATACTCTGTTTTGGAAAAATCATGAAGGAATTTTTTTAAATTGTTTATTAAAAGAAGAAGCTAACAAAGCTCTCCAAGACTTTCATGCAGGGGACTGTGGTAGACATCTCTATTGGAAGTCAACTGCTGAAAAAATTCTTAGGGCTAGATTTTATTGGCCAACTTTGTTTGCAGATGTGAAGAAATTTGTAACTTCTTTCCAGATCTTTGAAGGCAAAAGAAAATTGTTACCTTTAACCTTGAAACATATTTCCACCGAGAAACGTTTTCAACAATGGGGTCTTGACTTCATTGGAGAAATCTATCCACCCTCTTCTGTTCAACACAAATGGATACTCACTGCAATTGATTACTTTACTAAATGGATAGAAGCCATTCCCTCTAGAGAAGCCATAGACACTGTCATTATAGGATTTCTAGAGGCCAATATTTTGTCCAAATTTGGTTGTCCCACTAAAATCATTATTGATAATGCTGCAGCCTTCAAGTCAAATAAAATGATTGCCTTCTGTCACAAATATCACATAACACTTTGTCATTCCCCAACTTAGCATCCTCAAGGGAATGGACTTGCGAAATCTTCTAATAAAAGTCTCATCACTATTATCAAAAAGTTGTTAGAAGAAAATAAGAAAACTTGGAATAAGAAGTTGACCAATGTGTTGTGGGTAGATAGGATTACAACTAAAAAATCCATTGGAACCAATCCCTATGAACTAGTATATGGTATGGAGGCAGTTTTTCCCTCATCTTTAGGTATTCCTGTCATGAAATTACTGCAAGAAGCTCAAGTGGAACCAAATGACATACAAAGAAGAATTAACTAGACCATCCATTTACATCAAACCAAGGAGGAACTGTATCAAAGATCCCAAGTACTGTAGGAGAAACTCAAGAAGATATTTGACAGAAGGACCAAAGCAAAAGACTTCTATCTATGAGACAAATTGTTAAGATGGGATTCAAGAAGAGAGGAAAAAGGGAAACATGGGAATTTTGACTTCCTATGGAAAGGACCATACATAATATATGCTTTCAGAGGGAACAATGCATATTTTCTGAGAGAGTTAGATGGTGCAGAAGTTGAAGGAGGACCATTCAATGGTCGGATGTTGAAACATTACTTTGATCCAAGTTTTTAAAATCTGATTAGATTTCTAACTGTATATAATATATCCTTTATAATGTTCAGTGTTGATTGGTTGGTAAAATTGTGAAGTTGAAGCCCAAAGAGAAGGCCCTAAGCTTCAGAAGTATTACTGTCATACATATAATAAAGCAGCAAGAGAAGGAGATTTGCAGAGCACGGTCAAAGTCAATCAAAGGCCACTACTCTATTGTTCTTTACTTTCCACCAGGGAAATCCATCCCCAAGTGGAGCCATTGTTATGCCCCTATACCAATAGGTATCATATATCATGATTGACTTGGTTTAGCTCTGAAATATGTTCATACCTTTACTTGTTGCAAAGGTTTTCCATATTTGTGGGAAAATAAAAATTAAAAAATGTAAAGAGGGTCTGCCCTAGAAAAAGAATAAAAGGGTAAAAGGAATAAAGAAAAGGTCAAAAAAATGAAAGAAAATGAACTCCAACAAAAAGAAAAGACCATGAAAGTGTGCAAGCCCAAATGGCACTACTATTTACTTTATGCATGATCAAGATTGTGTGCAACTTGTCACCTATGCCACAATCCATGGTAACCAAACAACTTAATCTTGGTTATTCCATGTTTTCAATTTCATGTTTTAGAAGTAGAGAATAAAGATCTGACCAAACAGTGTAATCTTGGTAGATAAGTTGATAGATAGAGTGAATAAAAGGAGCTCAACAATTTAATATGAGCCCTTGGATGTAATAAGGGTAGATTTAGATAGGTATCACTATGTAAAAGAAAAGAAAGTTTGAAAAGGGTTTTCCAATTTAAGTGCACCCTAATAAAGAAGTAAAAATGTTAGTCTAAGTAGGTAGGGTAAGTAGATGATGGTTGCAGAATAAATGTGTGGTGAATGGTTAAGTTTAATGCTTAAATCTTTTGCTTTCATCACTTGGACAAAGTATGACTCACATTGAAGACAGCACATCAAGGAAATCAAAGTCAAATTTATTAACTTCCTTTCTCATTTTTCCCTAAGCTTTCACTAAATTCCCCTAAGTACTAAAGGTATCTATAACAAGTTAGAGGGGCTCAGAGCATTTCTTTGACTTTTGGAGGGACCAGGACCTCGGCCCAATAGTTTGTAAGTACCTAAAGCACTTAAACCCCTTTCATCAATATTACACCTTCATAAAGTCACGCATTCCCTTTATAAAGCTTTTTCCAAGTAAAATCCCTATTTTACTTAGGAAAATTAAAACATTCTATCTACATAAAACCTGCATATATCATTAGCCTAAGATATAAATGTTGTATGAAGAATACACTTTTACTTAGCGCACTTCATATTCCATAATCATATTAACCCCTAAAGCACTTAAAACCCCTTCATAAAGTCACTCATTC
Organism: Pinus taeda; assembly: GCA_000404065.3. Taxonomy (NCBI): domain Eukaryota; kingdom Viridiplantae; phylum Streptophyta; class Pinopsida; order Pinales; family Pinaceae; genus Pinus; species Pinus taeda. The sequence goes on from APFE030290037.1 coordinate 58,121, forward strand.
CCTTTATAAAGCTTTTTCCAAGTAAAATCCCTATTTTACTTAGGAAAATTAAAGCATTCTATCTACATAAAACCCGCATTTATCATTAGCCTAAGGTATAAATGTTGTATGAAGAATACACTTTTACTTAGCGCACTTCATATTCCATAATCATATTAACTTCTAATTTATATTATTATCTAAATCCATAAATAGAATTACCCTTTTCCTGTATTATTATTAAAAATCACAAAAAATTACATATCCTGCCCCCGGTTTCAAAAACCTTAATAATGTTTGAATAAATGGGATTAATTAGTCAAGCCATGATTAATTAATAACCCCGACCCCCGCCAAGCTAAATAAATGATTAATTAAATCATCAAGATTAGTCAATAACTTTGACCAATCACGTCGCCCCCGATGTAATTAAAGTCTTTTATTAATGTCGGGCCCCCTCCATTAACCATCAGTCACGTCCCACCCCACCGACCACCATCCAATCAGATCTATGAGATCCGACGGCTATCACCCATATTGCGTGGGCCTTTTGGTCGGACGTTAAACGCGCGATATGAGCAGTTTTCCAAAATTCGTTGATGCTACATGTCAACTGACTAGTGGAATCACGCAGCTCTCCCTCAATACTGTCAATCTCCCATAAGCGCTGCGATGAAACCCGCTTATCCCCCCCCCCCCCCCCCCCCCCATAAATGACAAAACGTCACATCATCAAGTTGATGCTTATGTGTAGAAGCTTGATACAGAAGGTAACCCTAGATCAGTAATTTTCTAGACCTCTATTTTCCACTACTCATCCTCTTCTCCCTATTCATATATTGATTTCATTGATCAGTTTTTCCATCCTATAACTACCATGTTGAGAGGAAGTTCTCCCCCTAGAATCAGTGATGATAACAAAAGAATCCTTCAGCTATGAAAGTAGTATGGGATAGGTGACTGGTACTTATACTAGAATCATACTAAGATCCGAGTCTGTGGGTGTGAACTACCTCCCTACAAATTACCCAAGTATGTCCCCATCAGATTATTTTCCTTGGAGAACTATAGGTAAATAATCAACTCTGATCAAATCCACTTCATGAAAGCAAAGAAGAGAGCCTAGCTGAGGATCAAAGACCACTTAGGCCCATTTGTGTGCAATAACAGAAAAGCAGGGCAAGAAGCAGAAGAAATCATAGAGAGGAAGATGCATTTAAAGAAAAATTTTGCTTGGGAATATGATCCTCACAGTTTCATCAGTGATAGGAGGATAAAACATAATTTGTCACCCTACATCTATCACAGAATCCCTGAGATAGAACAATATGCCAATTTAAATGAATGGAGGGAAGGGACATTAGTAGACCAAGTTATTGATAAGGTGTAAGTTGAGAATGTGATGAAAGATTTGGAGAAGAGATTTGACCTGGAATCTTTTGTCTAGGTACTAGCTGAAACTTCTCAAAAGAAAACACAGGGAACCAGTGATTACAGAGACAATCATAGGAAACAAGTGCCCCTACATCAGAACAAACAAAAAATTAGAACAACCACAAGCATCAGGATAGCTGGAGGTATTAGAGCAGCCTGAAATCTCTGAAGAATTAGCTCCACCTCAGCCACATCCAACTCAAACAAACATGGGAAATCCTCTAGTGTTACAAACTCCTCTAAATGAGGAAAAGAACTTGAAAAGAGAAAGGAATGTAGCTACCCCTTCCAGAAAACCCCCAAGTCAACCCTTTGCTAAGACACAAAGGTTGAATCCATATTCAGAGGATGAATTCATGAGGAGACTACAGAGAGCATGACAGAGGGGACAAAACTTTTACAAACATTCCCAACAGGTGGGACACCCTCAAGTTCACAGAGGCAAGAACTAGAAAGACAAACCAGCACAGGAGTTTCATCCTTCAAGTATTCTTCTCAGAAGATTATAGATATAAAGGGGAAGTTTAAGGAGATCAAGGCAAATAATGAGCAGCTTAATTCACAAGCATATGCTCAAGACTTAAATATTTCCCCTACCAACTAGACCAGATTGATGTCAGCACTTGGCATCAAAGAGGGAAAAATGCAAATGAGCTTCCTGAAGCCCACAGTGCAGCAACCAAAATCCTTGGCAGATTATCTCAAAACTAATTTTGATGTCATGGCTAAAGACATCCACCCTATCAACCAAATTAAACTACACAAACAAACGGGTGAGATGGTCTATTCAACACTGACCAACAAAGCAATGATGGCTCATAGATTGCAAAATTCATTGAGAAACACTATAGCCCAATTGCAGTTAGAGAAATCCTCCTCATAGGAAAAGGATAATATAATAAAATCATTGGAAGGATTAGTAATTGAGTTGAGTCATGACCCAAAGGTTGTTAAGGCAGCAGAAAGCTTAATCAAGAAAAGGAATGAAGACATAGTTGCACTTAGAAAACAATTGAACTTGCCACCACTCATTCACCCTCAGACTGCTAAGGTTATAGAGAATAAAAATGAAGAATAACTTATGACTTATTCCTTAAGCTAAACGAGCAATTTAAGGAAACAGAGCGGGAATTGGAGAAAGCAATGCAGTCAAGGCAGAGTGAGTTGACCACATAGCCTCAAATTGTAGTGCCGGTAGTTTCAACAATAGCCCCTTCCACAATGGCAACTGTTTTAGCACCAAACATTCCTTTGGCAACAACTACCCCCATAGAAGCAACAGGTACATCACAAGCAGGTACACCAACATAGAGCACAAAGGACTTGATTAAGTCAATGGAAGAAATGAAACTCCAAGTAATAGAGCTATAGAAAGTGTAAGAGAAATTCACTACCTTGGAGCAAAAATATGATATATCAAACATCAATTATGTATAAGAGATAAGGAAAAACAAATGCATGGCCCAACAAATTAAAGCATTGGAGAAAGATCTGGCATTTGAAAAACCTTTATCAGAGATCTGGAAAATATTGTGGACCAATATCATTGATTCCATCAATGATATTTGGTCATCAATTCAAATTATTTTTGAACAAATTGATTTAGTTAAGCCTGGTCTTGAAGAAATTGAGAAGATCATAGAAGAGGTAGGCAGGAAACCTAAGGAAGCTATTAGATTATTCAATTCTCTAAGTAATAAAAGTAGGTAACAGTTAGAAAAATTAGATATTGAGGATAGGACTGCTACCATCCTCGAACTGAAGAAAGTGTTAACCAAAAGCAATCTAATGCAAGGCCTAGAACATAGATGTCAAAGCATGTAAGAAGATATATATGAGTTCATGAAAAAAATTGACATCTTAAGAATTAAAGGACTCCCAAGCCCTTTAGTCATCAATGATAGGCTAATGGTTCAGATAGACTACACCGAAAAACTACATCAGCAAGCTGGAAGTCAAGCTAGTTCATCCTCAGCAAAGGCACTACCAACACAAAAAGTGCTTTATGATGGTTTAGAGAACCTCTTTTTCATTGAACATGACGTAAATCACTTATTCCCAGTACAACCCAATTTTTTATAGTATACAGAAGCAGATGAAATTTACAGGAAGCTCACAAAAACAAGAATACCAAAGGATGATTGGTGGACCAAAATGACTGACATCCTATAAATTACCAAGGTAAACAGTGAGGTAAATATAAATATTTACCACAGTAAATTTTGGTAAAAAGAATGAATGTTGGTGAACAAGTAAAGAGTATCAGTTACAGGTGAAAGAGTATCAGTTGAAAAGATCAAATCATATGTCCAACGTAGAGTTACTAAGGCAATAGAAAGATGCAAATTCATAGAGCATTGCCTCCATCTCCTTTAATAAAAACAGGGACAGCAACAATCAATTCACTATTTGTTTCTATATTCGAGACCATCTGTTTCTATATTTGTGTAAAAAGATATTTTTTATTTCTAGAATAAATCTCATTTAGTTGTGAGATATTTTGATTTAAATTTTGTATAAATACTTCTTTATTCGAAGTATTATGTGTTGATTCTACAACATTTCTATAGACATTCTCTTCTGGAATTGAAGTGCTATTGTACCAACATTTGTATGGCTTGTTGGATCAAGGAATAAAGCTAAGGCAGTTTACAGGATACTTGTGTCAAACAGAAATCAAATAAGTATTCTATATATCTTGTGTTTTACTATTTTCCCTTCTGTTTATTAATGATCATATGTGTTTTCATGAAATCTGAATGATAAAAAAAATAATGATACTTCAGAAATTGCTTTGCTGCAATATATTTTAAAAGTTTTATCTTCTTAATGTTTTCTTCTAGACTATCATACCTAGGGAATTCTTAAGTGCTCCCTTACTTTCATAGTTTATCACAATGACCCATTTAACAAAGAATACTTAATTGCTCCTCGTTAATGAGTACCCTCTATTCTGCATATTAAACCCTGTTAAAGGATTCTTCATTGCCCTTTCTCTATGTTTAATACCATTTCATCCATCCATCTGAACCTAGAATTTGCCTTTTGTTTTACTACCTTGCCCTATGAGTTTACCCCTTAATAATTGATCTGATCTAGTTAAGTCATTTATTTAATTGACTCCATAGCCCAATGGCTTGAAGGCCTTGCTCTGTCCATTTGTTCTCAGAGTTCCACCACCCAACCAAAACCCATTTAAAGCATTCATAACTAGCCTAATATCCCATAAAACAAAGCTACATCATAAAGAGAGAGCCCTCTCTAAGTACAGATTGGCTAGATTTTGTACGTATAAGATTGGTTTGTGGTTACCTCAAACCCCTTTCCTTCTTCTCATAAATTCTAAGGAAAATCTGAGTGATAACATGGGGAAAAATAAAACATTAACATGTTCTTCTTTAGTGAAAGAACCATGCTATGATAAACCCAAGAAAAATGATAATAACAACCCATTCGCATATTCGGGTTCTATATTGATGGTGATCCTATGTCATATTTGACATCTACATATGTGCTTAACAATGCCTTGGACATTATATCACTGGACATCTTTTCAATGTCTACAGAGTGATTGGTTGTAAAATATTGAAATTGAAAACTCCAATTTATTGTTTCCTTATAAAGGAGTTTTAAATTGTCCTTTCGAACCCAGTAAATGTTTTTCATCTAATTACATATCAACTCCGAGTTGGTGAAGACTTCAATATCATTAACATCATGTTTTTTTTGCCTCTTTTAGCCCTTCAACAAGGGAAATGTAGTATGCCTCATTGTTTTTCATCATTCTAGGCACTTCTCACTTTCCATGAAATAAATGATTTGTTGTCATATTGTAAACGACAAAATTAACAATTGCTCGACCTAGATTTGGAAAGAGGGACACGTAAACGCCAATTTTGCACCATTTTTTACACTTCAAAGACCTAGAAAATAAGATAACAATAAATTATTGTTAAACAAGTAGACAATTATCTATTTCTTAATACTCAACATGTTTTTCAGTGATATATAATTGAAAAAATCAGTTATCTATTCCTAATCTATTCCACTAACTGTTAATCAATTGGATAGTCATAAACCATTCCATTCTTCTTTCCTTTCATGTCTTTCAAATGTCACCTAAATTTGATGGTGTTTCATATGGAACATTCATTCAAAAAATGTTACTACTTTGTATATTAGTAGCCATAAATCCCAACAACATTATGAATATAAATAAACCAAAAGGGGCCAAAGACAAAAAAATCGGAATATTCATGCTTAACATGGTGCCAAGTAGAATTATGAGTCTCTTTATATATGTGTGCCTATGAGGGTATAGCTTTATCATAGTCCATGCCTTCCTGTCTTATTAGAAAATTTCATCCATTCAGTATATTTGGATAGGAATGTGGTCCCTGCCAATTTTGTCTTGAGGTTGTGCTTGTTGTCTCAAGTCACCACCCATCATGGAGTGGCAAGCAGTTTTTAGAAAGGTGTGATTTTGAAGCAGCAACAACATCTTTGAATGTTGAACTTCATAAAAAGTAGATTGAAAATGGCAGCAGCAAAAGAAAAGGAAAAAGGTGATTCTTCTAGTCTCTCACTAGCTCTGCAACAACTGCCATCTAAAGTTGAAGAGGCTAAGAAAGAGGTTGAGGCTCCTAACTGATTTTTTTATCTGTCGTGATAATTAAGTTAAAAAAATTGATTCTAGCTTAGAAGATAATTCCAATAATACATGTTTTAATATGATTTTCCATGGCTTTGATAAGATTTAGCAGCATTAAATAGTGACTCCTAAAATACCCTTTCTCGTCTTCTCTTAAGATAGTAGACAAGTCCAAGACTGCTAAACGAAGTAGAACGGAAACTGAAGCATAGGCAAAAGCATGGACATGGTTGTGTCCTCCTTAAAATAAGGAAATTCCTAAAGAGTAAAGCATAGCTAGTGTTATCGTGCTGAAAGTAACTGTATTACCAATAAAGGTGAATGAAGTTGGCTAAATTTCAGAGAATAGGATGGTATTATCAAGGAAGGCGACACCATAAAGCAGCATCTTGTTGTACAAAGCAGTGAAAACTCTCTAAAGTTGGCTGGTAAAAATGATGGGCCCCACATATTGAACAGTTCTAGCATCCCAATCTCTACCACTGTTGTCTATGATGCTTATGGAAAAGACAATGAACCTATTGGCTATTTCCTACTCCAGGAAGGTAACAAATAGGAAAATTCAAGGAAAATATCTTCCTCTAGATGCAGACAAAAGT
>APFE030290037.1:69783-72428 GCA_000404065.3 Pinus taeda
TGAACAACACTCTAACCTAACTTTAGATAATAAATAATTTAGACATGAAATGATGGAAACTCTAATATAAATATAAAACTCAATTATGAGCCAAAAAATTGGTTAGAAAATATATATAAATTTGAACATGTGCATCTAACATTATACTACAATTAACTCAACCATGAGTCAAAATTTTGATTAGAGATAGTAATAGTAAATTACCCCTTCAATGCATGGAGAGAGAGTTAAGTTAAATAATACTATGAAGTTTAACATTATACTACAATTAACTCAACCATGAGTCAAAAATTTGATTAGAAATAGTAATAGTAAATTACCCTTTCAATACATAAAAAATGAATTAAGTTAAATAATACTATAAATTTTAACACAACATTATAGTACAATTAACTCCACCATGAACCAAAAAAATTGATGAGAAATAGTAAATTACCCATGCGATGTGATGCAATGGATAGAGAGATGAGTTGAGTTAAATAATAAAAGTCTAGTAAATTACAAATTAACGAGTTTGATTCCATATCTAATAAGTTAAGCCTACATATACTTGTGATTGGGTCATTGTGATGTAATGTGTGTGAATTGTCTGGACGGACGATGTTTAATGAATAGAAATATTCTTCCATCGGCTTTCGTATCAACCCTCGTCTCACCATCTAATCCTTCGGCGCGGGTTTCATACATCTGATTTTACTTTCATCCAACTCGTCTCGCGATCGAATGCATCAGTGGCTTAACCTAGTTGCTGCAGCGCCTACCGTGAATAACCCATCAATGGCTACTAATCTCCCAGGTATTTGCGATGTCCTCAAAATATTATTAATGTCTTATGAATTTTCTGTCTTATAATTTTACTAGGTTTGTTTTTAATATAAACCCATCCCTGTTTCGTAAGCAGGGCAAGATATAAGGGATGGATGGAAGCCAACGATGGAACAAAAAACGGTACTGGAATCTATTCACAAAAACAACATTCAATCACCAACTTTGACAGAGATAGAAAGTATTACTAAACAGTTACAAATGCATGGCGAAGTAGAAGAAAAGAATGTGTCGTATTGGTTCCACAACTCTAATGCTGCTGCTGGTGGGGAGAAAGAGATACCAAACTCTAATGCTGCTGCTGGGGAGAAAGAGACACCCAACTCTAATGCTGCTGCTGGTGGTGCAGAGAAAGAGATACCCAACTCTAATGCTGCTGCTGCTGGTGGGGAGAAAGAGATACCGAGGAAGAAAAAGACATCCCAATTATTACCATCACAACCTGAACCTGAACCAGGTATATATTTGTTTAATATACCGTCTGTTTAGAGGCTTATTTCTGTGTTTTAATTCTACTTCTAATTTACAGTTTTAAAAAATTTCAGCTTCAGGGGAGTTTGTACTCTGGGCTCCAAACTTGTTAATCAATGCATCTCCCATATCAGCACCAAGAACACAAGTACAAATTGAATCAAGAGGTTTTGTGAATCAAGAGGTTTTGTATGAGGATATATTTTTCACATGTTTTATATAATTCTCAGTTTACAGATGATGAAGTGAAAATGAAGCCCTCCTTGTTTTTCGATCACTCATGCTCCTTCTGCGAAAATGTGGAAATGAAGCCCTCCTTGTTTTTCGATCACTCATGCTCCTTCTGCGAAAATGTGGAGAGGATTCCAACATTGGAATTATTTCCGCTCCGTCCTGATCGCGGCGGGCGGGATTATTGCAAGGCCGTCCGTTTCTCTCAGAGATATTGTACAACGTTGACCTATTTCAAGTTTGCAACCGCTTTATATCAATTGCCATTGTAAATCATTCACTCATTCGTTCCTTCCTTTCAGTGAAGATTTATGGGCAGAGCCCTCGAGTTTTATGTAACCGAATTTTATTTATATATACATAGTATAATATTATAGTTTTGAAAACATACATGCTCTTGTCTTCCTTAGGGAAGAGGCATCAGAGTTGGCTGAGCTATGAGATCACCCAGGTTGTTTTTAGTGGTGTTTCTCTATCCAATGCATACAATTTCCTCTCAGATTTCCAATTTTTTGTAATTATTTTATAATGCATAATATGATTCAGATTTCCAATTTTGTGTAATTATTTTATAATGCATAATATTATTTATATATACATGTTAAAATAAAATATAATTATTTTATAATGCATAATATTATTTATATATACATGTTAAAATAAAATTTTCACCTTTAAATTGAATTGTATAATTTATAATAATATTTAAACAAATATTTTTTATTAAAATATGAACTTAAAGAGAAACTACTAGTGTCTTTCTTGCTTGCTTCGCTGCTGAATCAACTAGGGCTGGAACCGTACTTACTGCTTCTAACTCCGCCTCCATTGGTGGGACCGGATATCCAATGATGAATGGAAACACAACTGCGTTTGCCTCTCTTTACATAGGAAAAGGTCTCAGGTTAGAATGGATTTTATATATGATTAATGTTAATTATTAGCGATCAAAACAAAAAAGATAATAAAAGATAATAAATTTGGATAACTGGCAAGGAACAACAGTGTTTAATCAAAATTGAATTTGGTTCTCACACGTTATGACCCATTCTCAGGATATCAACAAAGGTTTCTCAAGACCATGGGTCGGTGTCTAGTAAACTAAGCCGCAATTCAGG